>CAJQZM010023227.1:0-24406 GCA_907164665.1 Colias nastes | reverse complement strand
AGCCTGATTACACCTACCGAGTAGAGTGGCGAGACAGCAAAATGTCACTGGGCCGAGACAGTGCTGTGGCCGAATGAGTGTTTATACATATTTTTAAAATTGCGGCGAGACAGTCAGTCAGTTCAGTTTATAAACAACACGTGCAAACAAAAATTCGCGGGAAAAAGTGACGTGTACGCATCGAGTGTCGAGTGGTCGCCGAGTGCGCGTGTTCAGATCCACCGAGTGAGCGAGCGAGACAGTGCGGAGAAGGGGGGGCTGGGCACTCGGCCTAGTAAATAGAACAGGGTCCGAGTGACTGTCTCGGTCTGTTGCTAGGCCGAGCGCTCGGCCGAGCACTCGGCGCTATGTTTATACGTACCGAGCACTCGGCCGAGGGCACTGTCTCGCCACTCTACTCGGTAGGTGTAATCAGGCTATAACGATAGTGTTCTAGTAATACCCGCGCAAAACTTTATACTTAAAACGTAGTATAGCAAGTACTAGTTTCGCGAACAGGAAGATCCTTAAACCTGTGGGCAATATCTTAGTGCAGAATATGTAGAGATAGTAGATCCACTGTGCTAGGACTCTGTGATCCAGGTAGAAATATTCCTGAAAATTAAAAAAAAACTATTAGAGTAAAATGCATATTTAATGGGCTTTCTTAATTAAGGCGTGTCTTATAGACTGTCGAAAATAAACATGTTGTGGGTAAATGTTCTTTTCTTTTTAAAATACAATTCTGAAGTGAAACTTCTTTAGGCGCGTTTAAAGTAAAATTTCAAGGTCGCGTCATGGCAATACGTCATGGAGTAAAACGAAGATTTTGGTATCTTTGAATCTTGCCAAAGAAGTTTCATCTGACAGTGACATATGTGCTCCGCGCACACGATCTTTTTTTATTAAATCCTTAAACGACATGACATATAACATGACAGTTGATTTTTTTTTTAATTTTTTTTATTTCACACTGGCAACACCGTCGCACGTCACACAGCGCCAGCAGCACCACCACGTGTCACACACACCTGGCAGTGCCCCAGCAGCAGGCGTAGCTAGGTGACGTACAGGTAGAGCCCGAGCGCGGCCAGCAGCGCCAGCAGCACCAGCACCACGTGTCACACGCACCTGGCAGTGCCCCAGCAGCAGGCGTAGCTAGGTGACGTACAGGTAGAGCCCGAGCGCGGCCAGCAGCGCCAGCAGCACCAGCACGGCGCCCAGCACCAGCCGCGTTTGTAGCGCTCGAGCCAGCATGCTCTGTGCTACGCGCCCGGAGCGGGACAGCGTCGCGTCTGTTTCGCGCAACTGAAATAAAGAAGTACTGTTTTAATGCGCGTACTCGTGCAAATGATGTACGTTTATGTTTCATGGACATCGACTCAGAGTTCCAAAGTCATATCCGATTTTATACGCTAGTAAAGAATAACTGGATTAAGATTTTAATAATTTTGTATTTGTTATTATGTTCAAAAAATCGCAATACTACTGAAAATTTCTTGTTAAAAGACAAAATAATTTTTTTTTAATCAAAAAATAAAGTCCATACCCTTCCCCTGGACCGCTGTATGGTCTCTCGCTGGCTGTGCAGGTCTTGCAGCACGGCGGCACCAATCTGCTCCGTCTCCAGCACCACCCGGTAGCCCTCGGTGAGGTTCTTGCCGGTTCGCTCTAGACGTTCAGTGTTGTCGAGCAGCTTGCGTCGCTGCTCGTTCACTGTCGACCAGTCTTCGTACTCATCGGGGTCTATGTTGTCTGCGAATGGATGCGTTATTGTAATAATGTCGTAGTAAGTTACACTTGGGCAAATTTATTTTCATTATTTGAGTCATATTAACATTTAGGTAACATAGGTAGATTTTTTTGCCGTGCCTTAACACACCTTTTTTTTTTTCTACAATACCTGCTGTCGTACTGTTTGTGGACATGATTGCATAAAATACAAAGATTCCCATTGAAAAAAAATCATAATCATTAATACAATAATAATTGATTGCAAATTAAGGGTTAATTGCTATAAGACTACAAATACTATATTATTATCACAAACAGTAGTATTATTTTGTTTAAAAAATCACACAAAAAACTCACATGTAGCCGAATTATTAAACACGGAGCGATACTCTTCACGCACGCGCTGCAACTCCGCTCGGTACGCAGCGACGCGAGACCCGGCGCCCGAGCCGCGGTACTCCAACTCTAGTTGTTCCAGCTTTAAACCAAAAAAAAAAATAATTTGAAAATTTTATATAAAAATTCCAAATATAACTCTAATTAGAGTTATATTTGGAATTTTTATATATGCTTGGGCAATTGCTCAAGCTTAAAAGCAAAAAAAAAACCAGTTTGTAAATTTAATATAAAACTCAAAATATAAGTATATTATATATTTTTTTTTAATATTTTAAAAATTTGCTATATATGTACTGTTTCAGAATTAAGACTTTTTTCATAAAATCATTCGCTATTTGATAGCATGAATAACATGAAATTTATAGTTTGAAAGAGCAAAATTCTCCCAAAACTTGTAAAATTAAAAATAAAGACATAAATTAAATAAACAAATTCGCAACAATGAGTTTTATTTTTCTTTCTTATACCTACCAAGTCATTGGCTTCTTCAAAGTTAGACTGAATCTCTCTGGAGAGTTTATCACGGTCATCTGGAAGAAAAAATAAACATTACTTAATATTATAAAACAAAGTTATCTGTGGTATCTATCTGTCTATTTTTAAAACACAAATTGTAATTTTCACAGTTACCAATTGAGATAAAGGAAAATAGTCATACAAAGACTAGAATTTATTTCCCTTTAATCAAATCCTCTAAGATCAACAAAAGTTTATTTGCCAAGTTGATTAAAATTTAACAATACAAATTTATTGAACGAAAACCAAAAATGTAATATATTCATCAAATAGATACGTACCGTCGTTTCCGGATTTCAGACGACCAATTTTTGCAGTAATATCAGCAGTTAAAACTGAATATTGTTGTTCGTATGATTGAATCAAAGTAGCCATCTTATTTTGCAAACACTGCTAACAAGTAACAACTGCACACATTATTCGATACACAAAGCCACAATAGTGATTAATGGAATGATATTCTTACAATCGCATCTCATAAAATTTATATTGCAATTAAAACGAATTGAGAACGATTTTTATATTTTGCTGGAGAAATTTCGAAGATTTTGATCCATCAAAATACCTGACTGACCGCTGTCATTAATTTGACAAATTATGTCAAAAGTCCAAACCAATAGTCAAGAAGCTTAAAACTTTAAAACTTGGTTAAAACTATATAATACACTGGAGATTGCACTATGACCATTAACTTGTAACAAGGAAATATGACCTTCAATGACGTCAGTCATGTTTTTTGTCTCTTTCTGTCGAGTGACCACGCTGGTTTGTAAATTCAGGATTTTGCAAAATAGAAAAAACTAAAAATCATGGTCTATAAATAATAACGACATATATTTTTAACAGTATTTATATTATAATATTATGGTCATACTTTATAGGTACATACAATTTTAATTGGTATAGAATGATAGTTTTAAATAACTTTTGGCAACAAAGCTTTGATATGAACCGATATATAGCATTAACATCCTTTGTAAATAGAGGAAAGTTGTGTTTTGCATCAGATGCTGTTTACCAAATTGTAAGCTACTCAGATCTTCTTTTTAAACGCGTTGCTTCGACGGTTCAACTTCAAGCCAAAAACATCAAAGAAAAACTGTTTATAGCAGCATTTTTTTTCTGGGTCGTAATCCTCAGTAATTTTACCCTTGATAGGCACATATATTTCTTTTTACTTAATTTTTTGGAAAGCTGAAATACGTAAAACAAAATAATATTAGGTTAAAAAGTATAAATTTCAATGTAAAAAAGAACAAACCACATGTGAGTGCAATACCGATGTCGTGTGTTGTTTCATTACTAGTATAAAAATCTTTAAAATGGTGTTCTAAATGTTCATCATAATATTGTTTTAGCAATATATTCTCGTCGCTATCCGTAAAAACCCGTCATCATGGTTACCTTACTTGTTAAATTTGTTTATTGAAAACTTGTTGAAAAATGATGAAAGTATTAGGGAAATAACAAATTTAACATGACTGCTTACTAAAATGATGCTAAATTAGACAATTTTTGCCATTGAAATGATTCTAAACAGGTAAATGCAGAAGTATTGAGGAATATTGTAAATAACGTAAATATACACTTGCCTGTGAAATTCTATGCCAGAATTTGGTGTCCAAACACTTCTGCAATTTTGCACAATACAATGCATTCTTTATATTCGGAAAATATTCATTAAATAAGCAACAATATTAACTTAAACATTCGAAGCGACGCAATTTTTTTGACACACATGCCATATTGACAAAGTGAGAGTTGCTACAATTTTATTATGGTGACTACCCATAATCAGGGAGTATCGCTTTTTAATAATTGGTTCAGATACTTATTTTATTTAGCATAAATAATAATTGTCTCATCCAACAATGCTTCTGAATGACGTTGTTGGCAATTTATCAACAAACTCATGTACAAAAACTAACCTTTTGCACAGAATATTACAGCATACATAGTAGCCTTGGGAAAATTTCGTATTAACAGTGGCAATACCAAGTTAAGTGTGAAAGTGATAAAAAACATGAACTGGGCAATATTTTCTTGTTACACGTCAATGTTCATACCGAAATCTCCAGTGTATTAGATATAAGCTTCTTGCCAATAGTCATCGATTCCCAAAGATTGCAAAAAAATTATGATGATGAAAGGATGATGATGATGAATATCCATGTTAGATATTGCTAAAAATTACTAGGTACTTCAAATTCGCTTTTTGCTAGTTGATCTGCCAATCTTCCAATCTTCTTTAGTTTAATGATCAGACGTTCATGTAGAAAGAACTTATTAATAATTAATAATAATATCGAATTAATAAAATAGCATGGGAAAATATCTAAGGAAAATATTATAGCGCGTTATACATGTATTTTATCTAAAATTTATCTTAAAAAAGAGCGTGTGTGCTAAGCACACTTGTCAGAGGTGAAACTTCTTTGGCAAGATTTAAATCACGTTTAAATCACATTTAAATATTCCCAAAATCGTCGCCTTACTCAATGACGTGATGGTATTGCCATTTGCCAATTGCCATGACGCGACCTTGAAATTTTATTCTCAACGAGCAGAAGTTTCACTGCAATAGATTCTTCTCTTTTCTTTTCTACGGACAACTAGGCATTAAACTAATTTATTAGAAGTGTAATTAATTATATTTTATTAGCTAGTCCTTATTCCATATAATATTTAAGAATCTTATTTGCTAAAATACAAAATAATAGCAATAAAGAAGCACATAAATACGCATTTTAAACATATACCTAGGACTGATTAAAACTTATCTAGTGGCAACTCTATGAATAATTCCTCACTGCTCATCTACAACAATACCATAGAGGAATAATGTATAGCTGAACAATACTTGCTCTGTGATCTACCATGATCTACAAGTGGATTTTTTTATAAACTGAACAAGTGCGTCCAAACAAAGTAACAGGTGTATTTACCAGTTATAAATTTTTCTCTATATTATCATTTGTAATGTAAACAATGCGGAAGAACCTTGTGAAAGTGTATTTCAAAGTTTCATTAGATTAAAATATAAACAATTGCTATTTACTTTACAACAAGATACGTTGGAGAAGTGCTTTGAAGTTTGAAAAGTTTCACGAATGTGTAAGTTCATTGATTCATTTAATTTAGGATTTAATATAGCGATATAATTTATTACGAGAATTCTCTGTACCTATTTACAGATATTATAAATTTATGTTAATTTACATAACTTTGTACTTTTACTTGCGCTATGGCGAATGACTAAACTTATTAACTTGCATAATTAAATCATAGATTGTTCGTATATGGTAATTTTACGACTTCTTGTTTCTAGAGTTTCTTTGTTATGGATTTAATTATCATTAATAATTTTAATATTTTTTTCAGAATTATGCCGCGAAATTATGAAGAGGATTCTGGACGCAGCTCATGTTCCGCCGCGTCTATAACGCTAAGCCCTGATATCGATTACCATTTCAAACAGCCACTTTCATACAAATCAGATGACATACAACCTCAAGATACTAACTTGGTAGTGAGTACAAAACCTAGGAGTTATGTTAACCTTGTGAAATCGCCAGATGAAAAGGATCCATTCCCTAGTTGTAGATTACCAAACAAACAGAGAAAACCAGTGTTAAACTTTTTTGATACTCCACGCATGGGTGGACTGAGCAATGCTCACTCAACATTGAATATTGCTTGTAGCACCCAAATAGAAACATCTAATACTCAAAATGCTGTGTCCATGAATGCCTTACACAAAGAGAAATTGGCTAAAAACAAGCAATTCTCAAATAGTAATTTTAGAAGAACCAAACCAGTACAAAGAGCAGCATCTCGTTTATATAAAGCAGAGACGTTGAAAGGAAAGGATGGTTGTGTGGGACCTGAATTTATTGTTCGGGCATCACAGCCTGCTAAAAGTATAAATTTAACAATTTCCGCTTTGTGTGATAAGAAAGTAATAACAGTTGTTCTATTAAACGGACAGAAGATAGATGTTATATGTGACCCAAATAGTGTAACAGTCGGTCAAATATTTGAAGCTCTTGTTCATAGTGAAAAATATGAGCACAATTTCATGTTAGGCATTGCTGTACTTATTGGAGGGGATTTCGTATTCTTACCCGACGATTATAAAATAAAGAAAATAGCACCTGAAAATTGGCACAAGAATAGTAATAAGAAAAACAAAAATGCAGATGAAGATATTTCTTTGACTGTTTTCTTAAGAATAAAATTTTTCTTGCCTAAAAATATTGCCAGTAATATTCAAGGCGGAGAATGGAGGTATCGTGTATACTTACAATTAAGGAGGGCAACAGTTGAAGGACAAATGATCTCAACGATACAGAATCTCATTTTATTAGCTGGTTATGCATTGCATATAGAGTTTGGTGAATTTTCATATAGAGAACATGGGACTGCAGATTATTTTTTACTAGAACATTATTTACCGGAATCTCTGATCACTAATGATATGGCAGATATTAAGTTACGGATGAAGAGAGCTCATGAATCTCGAAGGGGCTTGGAAAGGAATAGAGCAATTGTAAATTATATAACACTAGCACAAACTTTTCGTGATTATGGTGCACACTTTTATTCAGCTATTTGGGCTACGAGAGATGGGTTTTGTAGAGATGTTTGGTTATCTATAGGACCTAGAGGAATTACACTTTATTCCAGGACAAGCCAGATTCTCGATTCACCAAATAGCAGTACAAACCGTATTGTGTTACAAAGCTTACCATGGCATCATATTCACAATTTTTACTACAATAAGAAAAGCCTCTATATTGTACCTAACGCATATTCAGGACTATCAAAAATAGGAATTAAATATAAATTAAAAATGACCGACAATAAAAGTTATTTTATATTCTGGCTAGCGTCACTGCATCATAGATTATATTTAAAACTTTATGCTAAGGAAGACTTTATCAGTTATTTGTCCAGTGAATTAAGTTGTCCGTTCACAACTGATAGCCCAAAGAAGGCAGAAGTGAGCAATTACCAGGATAGTTATAACCTCGCTGTTAGAAATCCTGTGCGGGTAAGGCGACCTGTACGGCGAAGATTCAAAGTAGATCTGTTTGGTGATAAAAAAGCGCAAAATAAAGAAAATGAAAAACCTAACACTGAGGAATTATTACGGCGAATATTATCACCCCAAAATAGTGATGATAGTATTTTAAATAGTCCACCTGGTCATGGTAGTTCTTCTAATGATGGATTATCATCATCTGAAAGTAGCTTACCAAGAAGGCATGGTGTTAAAATGGGAACAAGAGTTTTCAATGGAATGAAAACGTCAGGATTAAATAACACTTTAAAATCGCCACAATATATGTATATGCGTTCTGAGGATGACCTGGTCGCAACCCAAAGTGATTCAGATGACTTAAGCTCAGAACAAAAACAGCATTGTAATGTAAATAGTATGAAACTGTTACCCGAAAGGGCTTATAGCCAAAACATGTCACAAGCACCTACAGCTTATGTATTGGAATCACCAAAAGTATATTCAGATGTATTTAATTATAATGAAGGAAATGAATCTTGTGTAAATACATCCATTTTTGAGAAACTAGACAATATGGAATGTGTTCAAGGTGAAAGAGTATTTGTGACAGCTGTTTTAGAAAGAGATGATAATAATGCTTTAGGTCTACAGGTTGCAGAGGGCTCTGATGGAAATGTATACATAAAATCTATCACACCTGATAGTTCTGCAGATTTAAATAAGAAATTATTGCCTGGAGACCAAATAATATCTGTTAATGGACAAACTTTATTAAATTTAAAATATGACAAAGCCTTATCTCTGTTACAATCGGCTCCCAAAGTAGTAGAATTAATAGTTCTTCAAAATACATTAAAAAGTATAACTGCAGAACACCAAGAGGACAGAAGTGATACAAGCAAAAGCAGAGAAAACAAATTTAAAGAAAGCATTGTGTCTCTAGATGCTGAGCTGACAGATGATGAACTTTTAAATGAAGAAGCTTTGAAGACAATATATGCACTTATAAAGTTAACAAAAGAGAAAGTTGTGAATAGAATAAAAGAAAAGTCTAGCAGACAAAATACACCTGTTAGAAGTAACTTGCAAAAATGTTACTCTGAGAACAGAGTATATGATGAATCTGATTTAGGTGATCAATCTTCACAAGACAATTCACCTGCTAAGAAAAATGACCAGAAATTCAATTCTTGGCGCGGGATTGTCCCTAATTCAAAGTATAAGCGGCGACCTTTAAGTTTAAGCATTCCGTCCGATGTTAATTTACCTGATAACTATTTAGATGACACCAGTGATATTTTAAAGAAATCGTCTTTAAAATCTATACAGTCTTCACTGAATAGTGTAGATAAGACTGGCAATAGCGGTTCTATGAAGAATGTGGCTTTGCCCCGTAATTTTGGGTTGAGCAGAAGGTGGTTAGGTCCAGTAAAATACCCAGTAACTCCCTGTAAAAATACAAATACTGACAATACAGCAGTAAGCAGTGATGTCGTACGGACGAGGCATTTTGTTTACGGCACTGGTGATTCAGATGAAGATCAAATATTTTTATAGTACCTTACTATTTTACACGAATGTACATATTTACGTGTTGTTTAATGACAAATATTTAAAAAAAATAAATATGATTCTTATACACTAACTACCAATGTCTTTCATTTGTTATTAAATTCTCTTGCAAGCAATTGCTTTCTTGACGAAAATATGTTATAAGTACTTACCTAAGTTACTCATCTACCTAAAGTTTTCGGTAAATAAGAAAAGTCATTAGAATACTACAATCGTACTATATGATGAACTAGGTATCAGATAAGAAATAAAAGATAAGTTACAAGACAATTATTTAATTTATATTTTAAGTAGTTAGGTATCTAAATGAGATACTTTAACGTATTACATAACGTAAATACCTATTGGAATCTGTAATTCATATTGTACACCTAGCTACTCTACTTAGAGACAAACTAGTGCGTATTAATTATTATGCTAATGAGTTTTAGGCTTTATCGCAATGAGATAATGTCGAAAGCATTATCAAGTAGGCATAATATTTACCCCTTGACCTAGGTACCTATTAGATTATAAGTTGACACATCCAATTAAATTTTATGTTTACCTAATCAATAATGTATGCATGTATTTATCGCCATCTCCTGGTTGATATAAGAACCTAATTGCATATAGCTGACTACTGGGTTATTGACCGCATGTGCTAAGTACAGTCTATTATTACGTTTCGCGCGAGCTTTAAGTTTATTCAAGTATTACAAACTGCAATTCAATTTGTATAATAACTTGGCAACTATTCAACCGTTTCATACAAATATTTTTTAAATAAAAAGCTACATCTTTACAATCTTGTAATGATTTTATTGTAGAACACGCGGTTATTACATAATAGGTATTTGAATGAGATAAGCTATGTGATCAATACCTAAATTTAAGTTTGAACATACCTAGATCTAAAAAAAATCAAATAAATAGATCAATCTATATTAGCAGTTAAACCTATTTATATTTTCAAAGCATCATGCAGTTAAAATTAAACTGTCTAGGGTCTAGGTCATGCTAGAATTATAAGTACCTAGAACAAATTTATTTTTTAGTCAAATGATACTGAAATATGGTTAGAAGAAAAAATAAAAGACAGAAATAAACAACATTATGTATTTTAAAAATAACACCTTGCTCCACTGAAGCAAACATTAAACTAAATAATTCTAAGACGGATGTCTTTCTAATCTAACACAATCAGACTCAATAAAAAATATATTCATTCACTGCACATATAAATTGCATAACTCATTCATTGCAACCTTAGGAGAAAATTGTCCTTTATTATTAAATGCAATTGCAAATGCTATAGACGGCTTACATCATACCACCCATGCCTCCCATTCCACCCATACCACCCATTCCTGCCATGGGGTTTGGTTCCTTCTCTTGTGGAATATCACAAATGACAGCCTCTGCTGTTGTCAAGAGCGAGGCAACACCACTGGCATCTGTCAGAGCTGTCCTCACAACCTTCGTGGGGTCAATGATTCCCTTCTCAATCATGTTCACATACTCATTGTTCAGGGCATCATATCCAAATTCAGGTCCAAGCTCTTCTACTTTAGAAACAACAACAGAGCCATCGATACCAGCATTACGGGCAATGGTCATGCACGGCATTCTTAAAGCTTTCTTGATGATTTCTACACCGGTGGTCTGGTCGGTGTTATTTGTTTTCAGTTCATTCAGCATTGGGATACATCTGAGAAGGGCTGAACCACCTCCAGGAACGATACCCTCTTCAACAGCTGCTCTGGTTGCATTTAAAGCATCATTAACCCTGTCTTTCTTCTCATTTACCTCCACTTCACTGGAACCACCAACGTGAAGAACAGCAACTCCAGATGCTAGCCTGGCAAGACGCTCCTGGAGCTTCTCCTTCTCATATTCAGAGGTAGTTTCTTGGATTTGATCACGGATTTGCTCTGCTCTCCTGTCAATGTCAGATTTCTTACCTTTGCCCTTCAAGAATAGTGTGTCATCCTTTGTAATGACAACCTCACCTACTTGTCCAAGGTCTGATAACTGTACATCTTCAAGTTTAATCAGGTTAGCATCATCACCGAAAACAACACCGCCAGCAGCAATGGCCATGTCACTGAGTGTAGCTTTCCTGTTGTCACCGAAGCCTGGGGCTTTCACGGCAGCTACCTGTAGACCAATCTTTAATCTGTTAACAACCAATGTGGAAAGAGCCTCACCATCAACATCTTCGGCAACAATGACCAGGGGCTTTCTCTGTTGGTTAGCCAACTCCAAAGCAGGAATGATTGTTTGTACATTGCTGATCTTCTTTTCAGAGAATAAAATGAGCGCATCTTGGAATTCAACCTTTGCACCCTTTGAAGAGTTGATGAAATATGGTGAAATGTAACCTCTATCGAATTTCATACCTTCAATTACTTCCAATTCGTCGGTGAGTGTTTTACCGTCTTTAACTGTGATAACCCCGTCGCGTCCAACCTTCTTCATGGCATCGGCGATGAGTTGGCCAATGGCAATATCACCGTTAGCAGAGATGGTGGCTACCTGCGCGATCTCTTCTGGTGTCGTAACAGGCTTGGACATACCCTTCAATTTGTCTTTAACGGCATCTACGGCCATCATTACGCCGCGGCGAATCTCGATCGGGTTAGCGCCTTTCGAAATCTTCTCGAAACCTTCCTTTGCAATAGCTCTGGCAAGTACTGTAGCTGTTGTAGTTCCATCACCGGCTTCTTCGTTTGTGTTGTTTGCAACATTTTGTACTAACTTAGCTCCAATGTTCTGGAATTTGTCTTTTAATTCTATTCCCTTGGCAACTGTTACGCCGTCTTTGGTTATCTTTGGTGAGCCCCACGATTGCTCCAGAATCACGTTTCGGCCTTTAGGACCCATTGTGACTGCAACCGCATCGGCTAAGACGTCCACACCCTGAAGCATGAGAGCTCTTACATCAGCACCGAATCTTACATCTTTGGCATAAAATCTTGAAAGTTGGTGCGATTTTTGTAAGGAGACGCTTTGACGAACAACACGAGGCAGACGCAACATTTTTTAAGTGAACTTAAACTGGAATGATAAAACAGACTTCGCAGAAGACTTCGAACTCACACTTCTCGAAGATTCTCACTGTTCTATGAAGAATCGCGAAACGTGATTTTGTGCACCGGGTTCTAGGTTATGTCACAAAGCAGAGACAATAGAGTCAATAGAGTAGAATAAACTTTTTACTTTTTAAAACCAATAAGAATTCTGAAAAGGTTAAATAAACTAGCTTTTTAATACATTATCTTTAGTGTGTTCTTAAAATTGATATGCATTTCTGACACAACAATTAAACAGATTGTAATTTAATTATAAGAAAGTATTTATAATTTTATCCCTGAAATTAAAATTTTAAATTGGCAATACCAATAGATAAACGATGTCAGCTGTCAAGTGTCAAATGTCAAAGCAATAATGTCAACAATTCGTGTTCGTACTTCGTTTTTTTTGCATTCTTCAGTTACGTAGACGTCTGAGAGCACGTTTTTGTTAGAAAAACATGCGGTGATTTTCATTACGCTAAAATTAATAATATTGTTTTTAATTTAGTGTATATTTTCTTACTAGCGACGCTTTCGGTCGTTTGATTACTGTTTATTTCTTCGGGATCAATTATTACATAATGGATAATAGGTGACTTTTTGCATTTATTAGACATCCTTTTGCGATGGCCATAATTAATTCGCTTAAATTGAACTATAATTAAATGATAATTTTTTTATCACTAAAAGCAAAGCAAAGCAAATTTAAGTGCACGCTAGGAACTGTAACGTCATCTGTATTGAAAACTAGAATATGTTTATGTTATACATATATTATTTTACTGCTTCTACATATTATTTCCTAATTAATTTTCGCTTAAATTTTAAATAAGATTAAATATTATTAAATCTTGCGCAATCGGCGGATTTATTAAACAGAGACTTAGAAAGTCAATAATATTTTACTATATGAATTATTTACAGCTGCATTTGTGTACGGGACGGAGTCCTCGTAGGCATTGGTAATCCCTTGTTGGATATATCTGCTATTGTTGATGAAGCGTTACTCAAGAAATATGGCCTCCAAGCCGATGATGCTATCATGGCTGAGGACAAACACATGCCGCTGTATAAGGAACTTATGGAGAAGTAGGTTTTATTTCTATTTATTTTTTAATTGACGGAAATACTTTTTCGTACCTGTTTTACTATAGATATTCATAGAGTATAAGTTTTGTTATAACTCTATAATTTATCACAATTTTTATATTTTAACACCCAGTAAAAACAGTCTTTTTTTTCATTGCACTGTTATGTGCATAGATAGTCATGATGGTTATTCGTGTTTGTTTGCAACCATTACTTTAATATTATTGCTTAAAAATATTTTATAATAATTGATAACAAATTTTTATATTTGAAAAATATATGGTGATAATTATTTTATGTAAGAAAAATATAAAAAATTTAATTTGAATGTATCAATAGTAAATACAAACAAACAATTAATTATTCCTTGGCTCAACGCCCAGTATTCTTGCTGCTACGTCAGTTGTACGTTGATTGTCAGAAGTATCAATCTAAATGGCAATAAATCATTTGTATATAATTTAAGAGAATTTCTATAACTCATATGCACTTTGATCCATGACGTAGTAGCTTCATCTGAAGTATGTACGGTATTTGCTTGATTATAGCACAGCCAAAAAATGGTTTATGATATTAGTGTTGTACAAGGTGTTCAAGCGTCTTTGCTTGCGTGTATTTTACTTTATCGCTTAGTAGCCATATATATATCCTTTTCATTTTTCTTTGGCATTAGCTTTTGTTTTAGTGAAAGGAAGTAGTCTGTCTTTTACTGTTCCCAAATTTGATTGAAGTTGGTTTAGTGGTATAGCGCCCAGCAAACTTCTTGGCCAAAAAGTAGCGTGGTGGGGGAAGTTTGCGCATCAAGTTTTAGTACATTTTTATATGCGCAAGCTTCCCCCACCACGCTACTTTTTAGCCAATAAGTTTTCCGGGCGCTATATTATTGTTGACATACGTACTAACTGCCTACAATTATTAATGTCAATACAAAACTTTCTTTGTTTCTTCTTCTTCTTATGTGATCTTCAACCGTGCCACAATGTCTTTACTGCTATATAGGTCGTCTAGCGCCAACACTTTCCCATACTGGGGATAAAACTGCTTTATGACATCATAGTAAAATACTTTTAAATCAGATTTAATTCTTATTCTAATCCCGATGTATTCACTTTATATTTTGTAATTTTCTATCTCTTATAAAATTGGCTTACAAAAGTTTCTAACATTTTTTACAGATATAACGCCGAGTTTATAGCTGGAGGCAGTGTACAGAACTCTCTACGAGTCGCTCAGTGGATTCTTAAGAAGCCTAAGCTTTGTGTATACTTTGGTTGTGTTGGAAATGATGACTATGCCAAAATATTAAAGGAGAGAGCCGAGTAAGTAGTTTTGTAAATGTCGTATCTATAAGGTGTCTATGGTGCGATAATATATTTTATGCACTATTTATAAAGTATAGTATTGCCATATTATATCAAAGAAATTAGTGTTGAAATCAGGGTGTACTTGATAGTGACCCTGATGTTCTGACAGAGAATGTTCGTTTGATCCCACTTCTGAAGCAATATCAGAATTTTATAGACATACAGATTATTTAATCATCTTTATTTATATCTTCCAGTTTTCATAGGACAGGATTTGCTTAGCCTAGGATTAGTTGAGATTAGATAAATATAGATAGTGTAAACTTACGTTCGATTCATCGAAACGTTCTTAATATAGTTCATACTACGATTTCTTTACAATACAATATTCATTAATATAAGACGCACATCAATCAAGATAATCGAATACTCGACGACTCGTCCATTGATAGACACGATTGATAAGGCATTGATGGCGTTATCTTTGATTATCGGCCTAGTATTGTGGGCATATTTGTTAATTCGTGAGGATTATGATAAGTGTTAATTACTGCAAACAAATGATAAGCAATAAAAAAAGGTAAACTGAGTAGTTTAAATATTAAATTTAATGTGAGGGAAAAAAGTCACGACATGACAGAGACTATTATTTCAAAAGACTGCTCGAATGTTTTTTTCTAAATTGTAATGTTTACGTAAAATTTTTGTAAAGATTTGTTCAGATTATTAAATGGAGAATGGACTAATAAAAAAAAATATGATGATATCTCCTGTCTGTCATTAATTAATAAATTTTGTAGTTTTAGAGGTAGACTTCTCAATATACTGCGTGGAACTATTCCTCTGCATTATTATTATTATCTCTTTTTACATTACGCTTCTGTGAAAAACAAACAAGTTATTTCCACGTATACCGCTTGCTTAACAAGCGTCTCTCTAAAGGAGTTGTTTATCATCCCATCGAGATAACATTTGGCCGGTCTTATCTTGTTCGTGACAAGATATCATTCGCATTGTCGAGACAAATTACATCATTCCTTTGGTTTTGGTTAACTTTTACGATGTATTGTATGAAATTTTATAAATTACGAAATATTTCGTTTGATGATTATGAAAAATTTGTTTCGTTGTTTTTTCCAAGCAAGTCATTTTTTAAGTTTCTCAAAAAATATTTGCGTATTGTAAAAATGTCTTCTATCGGAATGAATTCTCGTATCATCAAAGATTGTCTTGGACTGAAAATAATTGACAAAATTTTATTTCTGCTCGAACCCTAGATAAAAGAGAAATTATTTATCATTATCTACTTAAGAATACATAAACGGCATTTAAGAGAAAGTTTGGTTTATCCATAAAATAAAATAAGTCATGATAGTCCACACTATAGTAACTAAGTTACGTTGATAATGAATTAGTTATCGTCCGACCTTTCCGAAAATTTTCACGGTGATAAGAATAATACTTGAACGTAAAACAACAAAAGGAAATTGTTCGTGAATTGGACGTGGTAATATATTTACCACAGTTAATAATATTAATTAGATACGGTAGACACTGTTCTACTGGGTGTTTATTAAGATAACTGTACTACCGAGTGTTTATAAAAGCGTTTATACTAATTTATTCTATCTGTACATTCCAGAGTAATTTATTAATGCCACGGTATGTTTGGAATTGTAATCATCATGATTATATACTTATTCACAATATAATTTAAATAAATCATGATACCGATTTGCTATTTACTATGGTCGAAGCATTTGGTCCTTCGAGTCCATATTAATGACTTTAGAAAAATAAAATATATTTACATTCAAATATAATAATAGTAGTAATAGAAATAGAAATAGAAATAGAAATCGTTTTATTTGCCACCATATAACTCTTAGTAATATAATACACAAAACAGAAAAAAAAAAGATAGCAATGGAGGCAAAAAGGACTCCCCGTCAGCAAAGCAGCAACCATTATTTAAAATGTATTGCTGCACTGATTTTCAGAGGAGACCACGTGACTGTACAGATGCAATGATTCAGTATTAAATGATACATATAATTATGAAAGTGTGTTTATGTAGCATAGGTAGAGAAAAAATATAATGTGCACCTTAATTTTATTTTGCGAACAGTGGGAGAGTGTTAGATATTAAATAAATACACAATAAAAATACCTTAAAATGATCAAAGGCTCAAATATGTGGCGACGGGCCGAACTCCTATCGGTAATTGCTTCTGATGCTGGAGCAACAAAAACCTCAGACGTTTTTTAAAACATGGCACTGAAGAAAGATTACGTAAAGGGGGAGGTAAATTATTCCAGCACTTTGAAGCAGCATAACGGAAACTACCACGAAATGACGAAGAAAAATGTTGCGATAACTTAATGCTTCCGGAATTAGCGAACCTAGTATTATAATCATTTTTGGCCCAGTCAAGTTTATGATGCAAATACGCAGGTTTACCGTTCTTAACAACACCGAACAAAAGTACGCTAAAATGTAGTTCTCTCCTGAAAGTCATAAATAGCGAGTTGGATTTGTTAAGAAATGGAGAGATATGCGCTCTTCGAGGGATACAATAGCAAAAACGCGCACAAGCATTATGGACTCTCCTAATTACGCGCTCGGTTCTTGCCAATAATCTTGTCCCATATAGTGCATCTGCATAATTAAATTTTGATAAGATCAAAGTTTCACAAAGCCTCACACGTAAATCTTCACTTAGAAAATCACGCACTTGATACAGAATTTTAAGCCTGTAAAAACAGTTCCTCGCTATTTCGTGAACGTGGTCCTCAAAACGCATACCATCATCCAGTATGACTCCTAAGTTACGCGTCGACACAACTCTCTCAATCGGTTCAGATTTAATGTGCAAGACTGGGTTATACGATAAAACTTTCTGGATCATCGTTTTTGTTCCCAACACCATAAATTTGGACTTCATTTGATTGAGAACTAGAGAGTTAGAGTCGGCCCAACTAGATATTCTATTTAAGTCATCGTTGATCTTTGCAATTGCTAAATCAGTCTGGCTTGGATGAAATGAGATGTACAGCTGTAAGTCATCCGCGTATATATGATATTTACAGTATTTAATAGAATTAATGATATCTGCGGTGTAGAGTACAAATAAAATTGGTCCCAGGATCGATCCTTGTGGTACGCCTCTAATTATTTCAAGTGGACATGATAATTTTTTCTCACCAGAGGATGTAGTAAGCTCCACAGATTGCGATCGACTAGATAAATAACTTTTAAACCAACTTACGGTCGCGGGGCTAAAGCCATAGAAGGATAACTTGGATAAGAGCATATTTATATTAATAGTTTCAAACGCACGAGAGAAATCAAGCAAAACCAAGATTGAGCTTTGACCTCTATCCTGTTCCGATATAATGTTGTCTATAACGTCAATTAGCGCAGTGGTAGTGCTGTGTGATTGGATCTGCTGGCACACCACCCTTTCCAAAACTTTTGAAAGACTGGGTAAGATGCTGATATAATAATAATTCAAAACACAAAATAATAATTCTATATTTACATTTAAATATCTCATAATATTTCCAGCACTGGTTATATTTAGCCGATATGTATAAAGATGTATGATAAACTGATGACATTACATGATTTCATAGATACCATTTCAGTTGTGCAAATATGGGTTGCAAATTTGCAATTCATCTATTCGCTGATAACATCAGTACATCAGTACATACCTATTGTATATTATTTGTCTGAGCATTTTCAGTCGCATAGATACTCATATTATTTGAATAACTAACATACTTATCTGTTTGTGTAATGTTATTAATATGATAGGAACGGAAAATGGGTGTTTAGACTTTATCCGCTTGAATAACAAAAATCTCTCATAATATGTGTTGTTCATGTATTTTTAACCGACTTTTTAGGAAGTGAATGATTATTGTCCCGTTTTTTACATTTTATAATTTATAACGTAAAACTCAATTAAAATAAATATTTTAAATTCACAAATAGGTTACAGGTTTTAAAATAAATGCAATGAATACGTTCAAAATTCTGAATTTGGCTTTGTACCCAAATGATGTTTCTAAAGTCAAGTTTAGTTATTTGAATATATTCTTTAGTCATTTCCAACAGATTACAAAATAAATAAATACACTCAAATAATATATTTTAGGCCATAAAAATTTACTTGGTCACATAGAGCTAGGTTAAAAACATACCTAATATAATAAAGTCCCACAATTTCAGAGCGGACGGCGTATCAGTCCAATACCAGATATGCGACAGTACGCCGACGGGCACGTGCGCGGTGCTAGTCACGGGCACGCACCGTTCGCTGTGCGCTAACCTGGCCGCGGCGCAGAAGTTCACAGTCGACCATCTTGCGAAGGAAGAGTGCAAGAAGAGTATAGAGGGCGCGCGGTTCTTTTATGCGTCTGTAAGTTTTGAATACTGGAAACGATTTTCTTTTATTTCAGAGCAAGCTATATGAGATATATTTAATTGTTGATGAATTTAAAATGATCCTTTATATTGTAAATGACCAACTATAGCACTTAAATTCTGAAAAATAAATTATTTAATTTGAAAAAAAAAGCAAAGGGGCAGGTGATGTAAAGTGGTCACCACCGCCCCATAAACACTTTTACAGGTATTATGCCGGCCTTTTCATAAGCTCTTTTATTGAAGGCCCCAATGTCATAGATTTTATGTATTTTTACATGGTTACTAGAGTTTAACGGAAAATAAAAAAATATGACTTAAATGTTAGTAAAAATGTAGATGTCTCGGGTGAAAGTCAAATGTAAAAAAATGCTTTTTGAAAGACAGAATAGACTATAGACTATCAGTACATGTCCTTTTCAAAAACTGTAATAAAATACAAATGAAAATAAATTCACACTATTTGACATCAGAGACAGCGAACAACCCTATTTTCACAAGATTCATTCAAAATCTATGTTAAAATAACAATAATTAACAAAATTACAGGGTTTCTTCGTAGCAGTATCCCCTGAGTCCATAATGCAGCTCGCCAAACACGCAAACGCGAACAACCACACGTTCATAATGAATTTGAGCGCGCCGTTCGTGTCGCAGTTCTATAAGGAGCCGTTGGCGGAAATAATGCCCTATGTGGATGTACTGTTTGGTAATGAATCGGTGAGTTGTTTTTTAATCTGTGAACGTATTTATTTTGCAAAAAGTTTTTAAGATTTTACTTACGGGGGAACGGGTATTACAAAAAAATGTATATATCAAGAAGTGAATAATAAATCAAAAAGAACTTGGTATTTTCAATCCATTCTTGATATTTTATCTTGTTCGTGTCTTATATGTATTCAAAATTAAAAATGGCAATAATCAACTTGCCAGTAAAAAAAAATAGAAATATACACGTATGGAGGAGACACCACGAACAAAATCTGTGCGCCATTTTTTTGCTCTAACTAAGTTTTAAAAATTATTAAGTATCTAGTTAGGTACTTACCGATGAAAGTTATTCCTTTGCACTTTTCCGTATTATTTGTATTATTTGTGCAATATCGTAACACACACGAAGGCATATTTGATGCGTTTCACTTTAAAACAAATAAAAAATGAGCGTGCAGTTACGCCATATGGCGTATGTTGAGCGGAACATAAGTGATGTAGGCGGTGTCGTCTCCATATGTATATATACACTCAATGGTTATAATTTGTATTTCTTAAAATCCAATAAAAGTTACATGTACCTTAATTTTCTTGTTTTATCTACATTTTCACAGGAAGCCGACGCGTTCGCCAAAGCGTTCGACATATCGGAAACGAATGTGAAAGACATTGCATTGAAAATAGCAGCGCTACCGAAACAAAACGAAGCACGGCCACGTGTCGTAGTAATCACACAGGGAAAGGAACCCGTTATATTAGTAGAGGGTACTAAAGTAACGTTCATTCCAGTTATTTGCCTCACTAGAGAACAAATTGTCGATACAAATGGCGCGGGAGACGCGTTCGCGGGCGGTTTTCTCAGCCAAATGGTTCTGAACAAATCGTATGAAACGTGCGTCAAATGTGGTATCTACAGCGCAACGCACATCATACAACACTCCGGTTGTACGTTTAGCGGCGACAGCAACTTTCAAGAAAGTTAATGATTGTTTTCTTTTTTAAAAATCATTTTTTTTTTATTTGTTTGTCATGTTTTGTTGTAACTGGTAAGTGGATTTTGTGACCATAGACAATGGAATGGTTGTATTTGAATTTAGAATTTGAACTGGTAATATTGCTTGTGGTTTTGAAAAAAACTATTTGAGCTTCCATATTTGAAAAATATGTTTGCGATTTGTACTAACTTTGTTCATTGAGCAATATTTAAAGCAATATTATGAGATAAGTTTTAGACTTTTTGTTTAAATTAAATATGTTAGTTACCAATATAATTATTGAAAAATGCATGAATATAGACAATAGATTTAGATATTATATAGTTTGATAATATTGTTACTGGCTGGTTTCAGAAATATGCAATAATACTTGTTTTGTTTGGACAAGTTTATAAAGAGGATAAAATCTTAGTCATAGACTCGAATAAAAAGTGAATATTAATTTTAAACTATACATATGTAGTGATAGAAATAAAATAACCATGTTATGTTTTATTTTTTAATGTAAGATAGAAAATTAAAAAAATTAACATTTAACTATGTCAAAAGTAAATGTATTTGAGAAAAAATAAACAAGATATTTATAACTTTGTCACATTATAAACTTAACAGTCAGTTAAAGTTGTTTTTTTATATTTAACAAAAGTATGTCATACAATACAGCTACAAATATCAAACACTCAAAAATTACCAACTTTTAGTCATTCATTTTAAACTAATAGAATATGAAGGCACAACAATGACTTAAAGTAAGGTTTTGCTTAAGAACTAACAAAGTTTCGATAAGGAATACTGATTGAAAACTACTACTAGCTTACAACTACATTAACAAGAATATATAATATGAAAAATATGGCGAATATTACCTTGCATGGTAATTTTTAGTATAAAAATTGGATAAAAACAGGAACGCTTATGTC
The DNA here is from genome assembly GCA_907164665.1 of Colias nastes. Taxonomy (NCBI): domain Eukaryota; kingdom Metazoa; phylum Arthropoda; class Insecta; order Lepidoptera; family Pieridae; genus Colias; species Colias nastes. The sequence goes on along the minus strand of CAJQZM010023227.1, from coordinate 2,676 downwards.
AAAATACTACAGAAAATTAGACTAATGGCCAAAAACAACAGAGTAACGCACAGCATGGACATCCCAATATGGAATGTTATACTCGTCTCCCAAAAGGGGCATACATCTATACACTTCTATTAAAGAAAAATTGTTAATAGCTTGGAGAATCTTACTTATCTGTCTTGTTACTCTCCTGTCTGGATTTATTGTGTAATAGTAATGTGGTACTTGTTCGACTGCTTCCTGCTTCTCTTTCTTCTTGGCGTTTTTGGTTTTATTTCTGAAAATGTAAAATGTATTGTATTAAATATTAATTACTGCTGAGAATCATTGTTATTGTTTATGCAATATTGCCATCTCATGTTATTATTTATGAATTATTTATCTTTATTAAGTATAATATTCAAAAGATATCAGAAAGATGTGGTTGTACTTATAATGGCTGATGTGAATAAAACAATTTTCCTAGTGAACATTTTATTTTTATTTTCCTTTTCTCATAGGTAGTTTAAAAATTAAATATGTTGCCCCCTGGTAAACATAGACATTTAAATAGAATATTATTTAGTAAGCACATAATTATTTTCGAAAAGAAAGGAGGTTCTATGGCCCACTGTATTTTTAGACATTTAAAAGGTACAGGTAGGCGTAAATTAGTTACATACTGGTTGTGGCGTAAATTACTTCGTAGTAGTAGGTATTAAATAAAATTTTCACCGAGCTTAACACCATTCTACATCTCAATTCTCAGGGCTAATTCAAACTACGAAATTAGAACTTTGTTTATAAACAACAGTTTTAAAGAGCAATAATACCGATTAAATAATTTATAACATAATATACAAATCACTCACCCAATTCTTTGTTGTTTCATATTGCGTCTAGATTTTCGAGGCATTTTGGCGAATAAAAAACTTTCAATTTATAGAATAACTTTTTATGAAGTTACAACTTAAAATATATGTTCTATTATTTGTTTAAAAGTACTTTTTTCGTATCTTTTCCTTTATATCATTGATAATCTATGTTGATATTTTTGTTAATACCCACAAATAGTTGAGACAAAATTTACCAAAAGAAATATTGCAACTCTGCATTCTGCAATGTGCGGAATTTTTTAAATAATTTCGCCGCCAAGTGCCAACGTTCTGTCAAGTGTCATTTAATGATACTTGTCAGGTTGTCAATTTGCCTATTGACAACGGACCAGTGGGCGGGGCTTAAAAAACATGGCTACGTATTGTGTGCAACAAAAGAATTAACCATAAGTTTACATTGAATTAGTGTCATCAATTTTAATTATTTATGTTTTCTATAAATGATTTTTTTCAATTTGTTGGATCATGAATGGATTAATGAATCCTCATTAATATCATTATGTTTTTTCACAGTATCCTTCTTTAAACTCCGATTTACTAGACGCTGATGTCGTGCCTCTATATTTTTTTTAGCTTTATTTGATTCTCTAGCAGAGCTTGGTAGATTACACGATGGAACACATGTTTTTTTTAAAGTCATCTTTTTAGTAATAACACCTGAAAAACAAATTTTTCAATTAGTTTTAGATTTATATTTACATTTATATTTGAGGTTAAACATTGTCAACTTACTTGGTACAATAAAATCATTCCTTTGAAAATGTAATGAACACACTCTCATATGCGGATTTATATTTTTCAATTTTAAAGCACGCTGCCAGGCTTTACATCGATCTACTTTTTCTTTTTTTCCGAAATAATTTTCAACATAAACAAAACTGCTACCAGGTTTAGGTATAGCATGAAAACTAACTTCTAAATTCGTATGAGATTTACTACCACAACCGTTCACCGCACAATAAACTCTACTTTTATTTTTAGTACGAAATTTTAAAGAATTTTTATTAATTTAAAAAAAATTTTTTTTTAATAGATTCGGTAATATACTTGTGTACTTAAGTGCACACTAAAACTAGTTCTTTTTTTGAACACCAGGTGTCGTGACCAAAGTGGTCCGTTGTCACAAAATTTCGATCTACCTTCATAATGTTAATAAATCTACGAAATAAATGCATTGTTCAATAAAGGTTCAATACAACTTGTGCATTTAAGAGCTACGACTTTTTTTTGCAGTTCATGGATGTATTTTAAAACTCAAACGAATTCGGCTTATGGGCTCAACGTGGGCTCAACTGATTTTTTAAGGAACCAGCTGCCCCGGCACGACGCTGCGCTGTTCCTACCTACCCTATTTATTGCCCCCTTTTCGTATTTTTCTCCGTAAGAACCTTCCTTGTGCATTAACAAAAATGCTAAAATAAAATTAGGGAATTGGTCGAGCCATTCTCGCTTTTCAACACATTTAGCATTTTTAGTTAGTATAATATATTTCGTAAAATAAACGATTTTTTTTTCTCTCAATCTATACTTGTCTTATTATCTAATTACACTCTAAATTATATGTTTATAGAGTGAGGTAAACTTTTTAACATTGTTTGCATGTTTGTTTGTACTTTGTACTGGGAGTAATCTTCAAAAGAACTGATGTGGTTGTGAAAATTTTATTTTGTATAAAGGAATAAAATTTATAAGTAACAGTAGAAGTAAATTTTAGTGGGATGAGTATTATATTCAGCGTAGGAGGCGTTAGCTACTATTAATTATTCTGTGTTAATAATATAATAGAAAATATAGCGATAAATTTAGCTTTTATATT
>CAJQZM010023226.1:0-16256 GCA_907164665.1 Colias nastes | reverse complement strand
ACCGCAGCAGTACCAAGTATACGAGGATGTCAAGGAGAGTTTCGTGCCGGAACATCCGATACGAGGCGACGAGTACATTATAGATTCGGGCAAAGTGCCCAATAGCTTCATGTTGCCGCCGAACCAGAAGCCACAGACGCTACATGCAGTGATGCGCCCAAATTCTCCCAATAAACCCTCGGGAAACATGCGACCACCGTTCAAAAGACCTACTCCTCCTGAAATTAAATTGAGAAGACCGTATCCTGCTTATCAAAAGAGCAACACGGGCTACCCTTTGTCCATGCCACACCCGCATATGAATTACATGTCTAAAAAGCCGAATAAGTACTCCAATAATCAATATCGTCCACATATGAACGGAAACAGACCCGCCCAGCTCCCACCTAATATTCCGCCCATGAAAGCGATGCCAGCGTTGCACGGACCACCTAAAAATATGTACCATCAACAATCAAAGAATGTACCTAAAGTCCCTAACAATCTTGGACAACCAATTATTATAGGAAAACCGGCTGCCGCGGGTGTAGTTTTTCCGACTCAAAGCCAAACATTAAGTTTAGGTCAAACTGATTTAATAGCTAATCAAGTGGTTAAAAGCCAAATAACGCTACCGGGTCCGAATGATGCAGTTGCACAGCAAAGTGCACCGCAACAACATTTCAGTAAACCCGGACAAATAATACTTGGAAAGCCTATGGATAATCCATTACCTTTGGACCAACATATTCTGTCGCAAATAAATCCACACATCGCGCAAGCATCCAACGACGTTCCAGACTATCATTCGCTTCCAACAACACAAGTAAAAATTGTTGAACAACCTCAAACACAAAATGAAATGAAATCTTCAGACTTTATGGGTCAATCGGCGGATCCTGCAAATTTCCCGCCAGCCGTTAATACAGGCTTCAAACCAGATTCTATTGTAATTGAAAGCGGTTTTAAGCCCATTATTAGAGAACCTCTAATGGCAAGTGAAGATAAAATAGCGGAATACGAAGGTAACACCGCTAACAGAAGAGAGGACACAGACGTAGAAGAAGACTATGAAGAATCTCCACAATATATTAACACAAACCATGCATATCCAAGTGATAAAATGACGGAATCTTTTGAACCTATGTTTATTCCTTCTCCACCTGATCATTTATTATCCAGTAAAGATAAAACGAAAGAAATATTTCCCAGCAATCATGCTAAAGAAGATAGACCACACCCAGTTTATGTAAAAACAGAGTCCGAACTGAATGCTTTATTTAGCAAGAAAAATATGGAAAGAGACGTTCCGTCCGATTTAGAAATGGAATCAAATAGACCCAGACCAAGCTATTTACCACCAGATCCAAAACTACCAAAAGAACATTCTCAAAAGCTATCCTCTAACGATCAAACGTTCACCACCTACGACGGGAAAACAGTATCTGCCGCAACATTAACAAGCGTACCAGAAATAACAAAAATGAATACAAAACTATTTTCTGCCAAGTTGCCTGCAAATAGCGAGCTCATATTAAAAACACCACAATTCGGACCATTCAAGGGTGAAATTCCACCTCAGGTTATGGAACAATTAAATAAAGATAGCAACAGTGCTCTTCCTCCTTCTTTTAAAGATTCAAGAACTACGCATCTCAAATTAGTTAATCCTTTACACCAATTTGATGAAATAGAAACCGATTTAAAAGCTGAGGGAAGCGAAATACAAGAAACAGTGAACAAAGAAATAGAAGACAGTGATTCCAATAAAGATGACGACGATGACTTGGAAGAATATGAAGATTTAGACGAGGCTGAACAACAACAAAGACGGAAACGAGACACAAAAGCGGCGCAATTCGAACGAGGCGAAGTCGAAGAACAAAAACCAATAACCGAGTACGGTGGTAATAATAACAAAATACATCAAATGGATTACGAAGACCAGCTCGTAAAAGCCTCTGCAACGAAAGCGATAGAAAGCTGGGCCGTGCAAGTAATATTATTAATACTCTGGTATAGAATCTGTTAAGGATGTAATGTGTAATATTTATTTATTTATTGGATTAAATTATTGGCTTGCCATCAAATGCATTTCGTCGATGTAAGGCTGTGGTGTGCGACAAGTGACTTGCGCTGAGAGCAGCTACTCGCAGCTCCTTGACATTTCCCACTTCTGTTACCATTCTTCGCATTTGCAATTCAATACTCTGTTAGTTATAGGTTTTGTAAATATTTTCTACTTAATTATTTTTAATAATAAATTAGATTTTAATTAAATCATTTTGTTTTATTTTCCTTTTTTATCAACAATGATTACATAACTATATTACTTACACAATTATTATAATACCTAAAGTACAAAACAACACAATATTTATAGAATATAATATTATAAAACATATAAATAAATAATAAAATAAAATTCTTTATTGACAAAAGATTTTACATGTTGAAATATTGAAGTCTCTGACTCCCAAACTAGGTAAAAACCTGTATGTCAGGAGTCAGGAGTCAGAAGAATATGAAAATAATTTTATGATAGAAGCCTTCACTATAGTTTCATTCACTTAAAATGAAGTAAGGTCTGTACACTAGAGATTTTCTTAGTAAGTCGTGTGAAGTTGGCGAGCGCCTTTTCATGTTGAAACTGAATATCAACTATCTTCAGCACTGATTCTCTTCGACGGCCGCTGTAATTGAAACATATTTTCTTGAAATCATAAATTAAATAAAAGTATAAAATGCACATGTTATATATCCTAGACCTGCATAAGATATCATTAGTCGTTAGTATCATTTGGAATCTAAAAATTCCTATTAAACTCCAACGAATTATTCTGAACAGCAATTCATGAAACTTTAATAGTTTTTAAAATAGACTACTTATTACTATTATTATTTTAAACTTACTGTCTGTCTTTCAAAACCCGCGCTGCAGCAATAAGAGTAAGGCCAGCGCGGTCAGTCACCTCCACACTGCTTCCTTGCTTTACCAATTCTTCTATTAGCTCTGTCTTTGAACCTTGGCAGACTATAATAGTTATTTCATAAAAAGTATCACTTATTAATCAGCCAGTAAATTCGTACCAATTTCTATCAATAAGGCAATTCTTGGAATCAATCAGGCATTATTTTACAAATATTACAATATTAGTCGATTAGTATTAGATAGTCCCATAATTTTTTTTATTGAAAACGTGACTAAAAAAATATTGATATGTTGTCGAAATTATTCAAACAAGTCACATTCGAAGAAAATCCTAAAAATATTACGTTTGCATTCTTATAAAAAAACTTTTGTACTATGAGAACTTTCTATTATCTTATGACGAAACATTAATATTATATTATAGTTAACAAAGAGCATTGTTCAAATACCAGCTCTAAACAGCGGCGTCCAGCCATTATTATCTCGGACCGTGACATCTCCGTGGCTCAAAACAAACTTCAAGATGTCCAAGTTGCCCGAGTCTACGGCGTAGTGCTCCATGCGTAGCTCGTTTATATCTCGTAGCTGTTAACAAATGATTTAGTTTATTGAAGTAAAATAATATGAAACGAAACACGAGTCTGAATTAAATAATGCGATATTGCTTTGAAAATAAATTTCGTATTGAAAATAAATTTTATTTATGAAATTAATATAAAGGCCAACTTTTGATATGTTGTTAGAGATTGTCGTATGTCTTTAATTCTTTATTATATTTGAAGTTTGTAGAACAGAAATTTCAAAATTAAAACAAACTAATTTACAGATAACATAATACTGATCTAATTAAAAGTAATTTGACTAAAAATATACAACTATTTATTACTAAAGTTCGAAAGCTAACAATAATAACAATAAATGTCCAGATACTTTCTAGATCTTGTACATTCTTCAATTATTTCAGCACGCCAATCATTCAATTTATCAAATACACATTACACACACACACACACACACACACATACCTCCTTATCTGCCCCTTTCTCGAGAAGCAGGTCAGCAACGGGCACATTTGCCCCGAGCACGGCCAGGTGGAGTGGTGTCTGCGATGATGTGGAGCGCTGGTTGATGTCTGCCCCGAAGGATAGTAGTAACTTCACTGTGTTTATGTCACCTTCAATACATGGAATGTTTAATGAAATGAACAATATTTTTTATTATGAATCAGGGCTAAGTTCTAGTAATCAGGATTTTTAGAAGAATTTTATTGTTATCTCGCTATAAATTTTAGATCGATTACGAATATAGTTTATGAAAGATTTTGCTATAACTTGTATTATGGGGATATTATAATTTTTTTTAACTTAGCAGAAACTTACTCAGAGACTTAGCTCAAATGCATTTGATGCATTGAAACATTATTCAGGATTATTTTTATTTTATATAATAGTTTTAAATAGTCATACCTTTTCTCACAGCAGTAGCGAGCGGAGTAAATCCATTACTTGAGTTGATTGCAGAGATCAGGATCGGCCGCTCTTCCAGCATTTGTTGTACCTGAATAAATCGTTCAACAGATAATTTATTAAACAATTATACAATAGCTAGCCATTTAATACACACGTTTCTAATATTTAAAATTAAAATTATCAATATTAATTACTAGCGGTCCGCCCCGGCTTCGCCCGTGGTACCTACATGTTTACGTTTTTTTTTCATAAGAACCATCCTCGTACTTCAAGGAATAGATTCCGCAGCGCACGCGATGACAGAATTTTTATTAAGGAATTTTTTACACCTTGGGTTTTATTGCATTTTTGGTAAGGATGATTGCGTGAAAACCATACATACATACATAATTACAAACCTTTCCTCTTTATAATATTAGTATAGATTATTAAACAATTTCTGCCTTTCCATAAATTTCCTCATCGCATTTTTATTGCGTGGACTTTAAACTTTATTGTATATCTTTAAAACCAGAAAAAATATTCTAATAATAAACACTTTACAATACAATCTTAACTTGAACTCTCCCATTATTGTATACATATTTTAATTGTGTGTGGCATGAAAGGCTTTTATGAACGAGAAACCTTTTATAAAGGAAGGAAAAGATCATAAACCCTTCGACCGCCCATATTTCACAGTATTTTGATAAATGAGACTATCAGCTCATTTCACTTTATCGGGAACGGCGCAATCACAAATTGATCACACAAATGTTACCTGAGATTATTGTAATATTTCAAGGAATATGATAGATCACAGAATTCATAGTAAATTAAATTTTATAGAATTTGATATTTAATGTTCTACGGCATTGAAAGCTTTAGATTAGAATGGCAGAAGACGCGGGTTCGAATCTCGTGATCGAATTTTTTCTATTCTTTAAAAATGTATAAGTATTATAGTTTTTCGGTTTTCCGTCCTGTTGGAATAGAGTTTACATATTTTTTATTTGGGCAGATGTATCAGTGCTATGATATTATATTTTCAGTGCTTCATTAGTAGATAGCGATTGAGAGTAGGCATTTGTATGATGAATTTTATTTAAAATAAAGTACCTAATAAGGTAAATACTACAAATATTTCGGGGCAAAATCACCATAAAATGTACATTGATGTAACAGCTGCAGGCGTGCCAAGCAGGCGCTGCTTATTTGCAATAAGTTGCCAATTTTCAGCCAGCGCACTAGTTAGTAACTACATGAAGCATAGTCAGAAGTATAGTGTGTTATCTCCTGTTAAAATAAACTTATAAGAAATAAAAAAAAATATTTTATCTTTCTTAAAAAGTTTCGACACTAGTTATTTTTACTATGGACCTCGTAGACGACGAGCTTTTTAAATGTATGAAAAATGTAAATTTATTTTTCAATTATTTTATGATACAGTTGAAAATGGCATAGGGATACGGGGCTTAAAAAGCTTTTAATACAATTACTGAATATAAAATTGACACGTTCACGTTCGTTTTATCAGTATTAAAAATACATATTATACAGAAAATGTACAAATAAAACTAAAAAAATAGTTTGATATTAACAGTTTTATGTTTTAACCAATACATACGTTGTCTCTACTTTTTTACATCTCTATTTCTTCTAAATTATCTATCTATCATATAAACATGTTTCACATATCATCAAACCAATTTTACTTTTATTTCCTAAATCGTGACTATTAACGCAACGCTTAAGCGGAAGCTGTCACCATCTGCTGCCAACAAACGAGTCCTCAAATCCCTTTGTAGCAAATCCAATTGGAATCCCATCGGGGTTCAATTACTAAATAATTGACAAAGTGCGCCTCATTAACGGACCAGCTGCCGCGTTACTCTTCACTTGATGATAATAATAAGGTTTTGATAAAGTGCAATTAACAAAAAATAAGAGTAGGTACAGAGATTTATTTTATCTAAAAATAGAGCAAGATTGTATTTATTTGCCGAACGTTATGAAAATAATTGTGTTGTGAGTTATGTAGATGTAGATTACATGCATTGATTACATGTAATGTGTGACTTTTGTCAACTAAAAATTTAAAATAACTTAGATTACAAAATAAAGTACAGATGGAGCATGACAACCGCCCGTCGCCCTTGTCAAAGAAAATACGAAATCAAAAGCAAATACGTCGCTGCACCAGTGCTATAGCGCATATAGTGTCATGCAATACGTCAAAAAGGGTTTGCAATTTTAGTAAAAAAATGCTGTCTTGTGATATTAAAACGCTGTAAAATTTGTTCCCGAAAACAAACAAAAAGATACATCATCGTTTTAGAGGTTCTCTGTAGATTATTTGGCTTATTTAATTTTGTATACAAATAATAATTTTACATATAGGAAGGAATACAAAACTTCAACGTATGCTGCCAGTATTTTGAAAATGAATTTGCCATTTTTATGGGTAAAACGGTAAAATGGTTAAAAGATCTTCGAGGTAATGCTGTTGGATTTTTTGATCGTGAATGTGATTATTTGTATAGTGCACTAAAGGTTCATGATCATTATTAGATTATTTTAATAAGCATAATACATTATTTTGTTACTTTTATAAAGCTTAAAAACGTCATAGTCGTTTTCGCTAGCGATTTAATTTATGTGAACTCCATGATGAAAATAAAAAATAATATAATTATTACAGTTAATTTTGAAACTTTTTTTTATGTAATTTATTTAATTAAAAATTGAATACAATTATTTTGTTCATATAATATAACTTTAGTAGGCAGGTACTTTATGTAATAAAAGATTTTTACAATATTAAAAAAAAACTATCACTAACCCGAAATTATATTAAAATAAAAATTAAAACTTGACTGCTAATTATAGCCTACGTCACTACCGCCACTAACATAATAATTCAGATGATTGCAATGAAACCTCACAACTCAAAATCGGTCCAACGGTTTATACTGCAGGGCGTGTCAAAGAAATATTATACATACATACATAAACTCGAAAAACATAACCCTCTTTTTTCCGTAGTCGGGGAAAAATTTGGGAAATTTTTCAATATCTGGTAACCTTACACGCACACAGAAGCACCGTGTACGTACAGTGCAGCGGCGAAATGACAGCACACATAGCTTCATTGAAAATGACGATAAATCATTCGGTTTAGTTCGGCAACGCTCCATCTGTCTTTTATTTTGTAATCTAAGTATTATAATATTAAACATTCAATTCAGTGAAAGTAAGTAATACAAATACTTATACGAGTTTAAACAATGTAGTTGTACAATGTAATTCGTATGAAATATTTTCTTATTTCAGGAGGAGGAGTGTATAAAAACATAAATGGAATCGATTCCTTATGTATTTATTGTCCAATTCAGAATACGTGAGCAAAATGTTATCCGTGCTTGTGCACGAAATACTTAACGGATTAGGTTGAGTACTAACTCTAACTCTGTTAGTACCCAATTTGAGGCGTGTCTTAGTAAATAATAATGTAACATTTAAGTTACTTTATCAGTATTAGTTTGATAAAACCTCTTTTTCATTAATAATAACGTCAGGCGAAAGACGCAGGTTCGAATTTCGGCTCGTGATTGTTTTTTTTCTATTCTTTAAAAAAAATCTCAATAACAATCATTCAAGAAGTTGTGAAGAAGGATGAGCTAGTATTTTTGTTTTTAAATTTAGTTAAAACGAACATTTTAAATCTAAAATAATGTATTTAACATTTACGATTTGCTATTTCCTTGTAAAAAATTAAAACAAATTTGGAATAAGTGTAAACGATGCGATGATAAATGGATTGAAGTATTTAACAGTGAGCAATTTTCAATTAAAATGGAAACAAGTACAAATAGCAAATAAAATCCCGTTCGAATTGAGTGCAGACGCGTCTCGGTTGTCGTTGACAAGTTAATTAATGTCTGCTAATTAATTCATTCACTTCGTTCTGTAACATCGTGTTGTTTTGCTTTCATTTGTCAATTACTTTCTTTGGTGCCTAGAAGTATAAGATATATTTAGTTCAATATCTTGCAATAATATAGCATAATTTATCCAGTTCTGTATTATATAGGCAGAAGGAAGATGTACACGTGATGGTATACATCTGAAGTAATTAAAAAGTATTGAGATAAATATAACTCAAGTTGAGGAGAAGATTATAGGATTGCGAATGGTATGTAAGAGATAACGGCAGAACTCTATTTATTGATTAAATTAAAAACAACCCTAACAAAACCTTCTTTAAACGTAAGAAAGGGCAGTTTCTATGAAAGTAAAGTTTCTGTAAAAGTTACGATTATGTTATAGTTAGGTTTCTGAGAAAGTAAGGTTTATGTAAAAGTTACGTTTATTTCATAGTTAGGTTTCTGTAAAACAGAGGTTTCTGTTTAAGTTGTGTTTGTGTAAGAGTTAGGTTTCTGTAAAAGTTTGGTTTATGTAAATTTGGGTTGGGTTTTATGATTCTACATAAAATGTTCAACAGATAAATAAAAGAACGCCGAAAATTAAGTTAGTAACACGTTAGTTAGGACTGAGATCAATTGTAATTGTTTTGATGTTAGTTGTTGCATGGAATTTTTCGCTATTATAATGAAATAATTTTAATTTAATGTGACATTTGGAATCGGGTAATAATTCAAAGGTTTCGTTACACACGTTCATTCTAAATATGTTATTATAACTTGTATTATAGGTATTACGATACAATTTATTACATTAAAATGTTCAGCAAAATTGTTTGAGTATATTTTATGTGACAGTACAACACATATCTTTACAATTTTGACAATAAATACATTCAAATGTATCCTTATACCGACTGATGTATAAAGTAAGATATGTTTATAGTGCTTTAAGTAATAAATGTTCTCTACAAAATGTCCTAATTTCAGAGATAGAGCGCCGTGTCAGACATATAGATAACCAAACAGATAGGTTCCATTTAAACTGTGCAATGCGAAAAGCCAAAATAAGCTGTCTGTAAGTGATATTTTTTCAATTAAATATGGTTGAAAAAATGATTATGATTGCTTTTTGAGCATGATTTAACAACACAGTAGACACAAAATCAACATACAATTTTGAAGGATTTTTGTACATTGTGAATTTGACTAAATACTCGATGAAGTTTCTTCATATCATACTTGTATTTATGAGTACCTGTTTAACATATCCACATCTAACCGCCATGCAGAAGCAAGTCGCGCTAGTACCGGCGGAGTCTGTGCTGGTCCACGTTTCTTCTGACCATAGAGATGAGATAGGACCTGCTTGCTTTGGTACTTTAGAGCTGTAAGATATAAGTGGAAGGTGGTAGGTAAAAGTATTAGAAAACGTGAAGGTAAGAAATACTAGATTAAAGCTTAAAATATAAAACAAAGCTCCAAAATAAATAGCTTTTCTTTGTCCGTTAGAGTTTAGGGGAATACAGAATGTCATTTATTAGGAACAGATTAAGTAAATTGAAAATAAGGATAAAATAAGAAGAATTTTATGTAAGTAAATTGAAAATATTTTATTTTGAAAGCTATAATATAAAATGTAGATTAAAAGTACTTACTACTAGTTTCCATACTAATGGAAACTACAGTAGCATCAAGCGTAATTCTGAACTAGAGCTATTTAGAATTATATAATATCTGCATTTGCATAAACATGTAGTTAGAGTGAAATTCCCGTGAAACTGTATATTATAAATGATGTTTACTGTTGGCTTAGTTGCTTACAGTACCTAAGTTATGTAAATGTTATATTGTTATGATAGTGTTTGTTAGTTATTTATAGTTAGTTTCTAGATGGTTTTACCTTTTTTAATGAATCCTAGCATTTATGAAAAGCGTGGGAGCTTTTCCCGAAATTCAGATTATTATATGATATGAATTGCTCGTTTTAAAGTATTAAATGATTTCCCGTCCAAAAAATAATGAATTTAAAAAATTTCGATATGTAGAGAGAAATATTCTCCTTAATAATAAATTATTATGATACTTGTAATAGTTTTTCTTATGTACATATTATGTAATAACTGTGGAATGAATTTGATATGTGTTTGCAGCAAAAGCTTTATCGAACGAAAACAATCCATATTATACTCAACCTATTTTTCCAGACCGAAGCAGAAGCAAGCTGTAATAATATAAACTATCCTATTCGGAAACTAGCGGAATAGCGAAATCTAAAAATAAAGTGTTCACCATTTCCCATTTCCCGAATCCTTTGTTCTAATCCCGTTTACTTCGTAACAGGCGATCGGCCAATCGCCTTTGACGGGAAGCGACTGGATGTTTTGTAAAACGACGTTTTCGTCAACATGTTTGTGTGTCGGCTTGAGGGATACTTTTAGTCGGAACTTGTGAGGATGGCTCGGCGCTAGATTGTCTATTGTTTTCTCGGTTTTGCCCCCGCTGCAAAATATCATTTATATTAGATTAGAACGACCATTTACATTAGATTATATTATATTAGTCTTCTGCGCTAGTTTAGTTTTAAGTTTTAATTTTAAGGATCTGTTTTTGGAATACCAGTAGAGTAAAGAGTAAATAAATACATTAAGAATGAATGCATAATATTTAATTCTCGTTTGGGTTAAATGCTTTAATGCTAATTGACAATATATTATGCTTTCTGTTGTAAGCAAAGCTTTTTTCCATGCAGCGTCAACATTGATAGAAAATAGCATAATTTCGCACATATTTTCCATTTTTTTAATCCATACAAATATTTTATAATCCCAAAAAGGCAGGATTGTTATTAACTCTGATATTATAAATGCATGAAGTTACGTAATAAATGAAATGTATATAAAAACAAAGCCAGTCGATGAAATCAAACTTGGAGCTTTACGTTCTCAGTTATATCAAGGGCACGCCCCAAAAAATAGATTTATTCATACAATAAAACACGGCTGTACCGAAAGGGAGTACGGGGCCATAAATAACGCTGATAGAAGTCGTTCGAGAAACTTTTAAAGCAGCAATTTTTGAAAACATCTGATGACAATTTTTCCGACGAAATTGAACAAAGTTACGTCGCGGTTCTGTTGTTTGTGGTATCGACAATTTTGTGTAAAATGGAACGTCTATCGAGGTACATGCGGGTTGGGAATTTGTTGAACCTAGATTCTAGCTTTTGTTTTACATTTTAATCCATATAGAGATGTTTATGTAGTACGTATATAATGTCGTAATAATAAACTATAGTCTTAATACATTACTTAAATTATATACTGCTTATGATTGTATGTCAGAATAACTTACAATTTGGGGGAAGGACTTGCATAAACTTATATATATAAATATCAATAATAATAAGTATCGTTAAGTAAACAAAACAAAAATAGTTTTGTTCCTAATAACAATAGAGTGATCAATTAAAAAAATAAATTTATCTCGATAATATTGATAAAGAATGTGTATACAATGAGACAACAAATTTTAGATTGATTTGGTGTTATCAGCGCTTTTTTAGAGTTATATTTTTGCTAAACGATTGTTATCAATTTCATTCGCTTTGCTTATTCATTGACGTTTTAAATAATTTACTTTTCCCATATGTTTTTTTTTAATTTCTTAACTTCTGAATATTACATACTAGCCACTCGTCCCGGTACAGAATTTTAGCAATTATTATAATTATGCAAACGGAGCCAAATCCGACAAGCTACTAAACTTAATTACTACATAAATTCATAATGCTACATTGCTAATGCCACAAAAATGAAGTTATAATCGTACGTTCACGTAACAAACATCTTCAGAAAGATTTAGTGCATTACCTAGAACATTTCATAGTTTCCTCCGAATGTATTTCCTAGTTTACAAGAAAACAAGTGTTCTTGTTAAAGCAGTGGAGTTGAACAGAAATTAAATCCACATTATACTGAGAGGAGCCGTGTGAGCTGAAATTCGTGTTATTTCGTTGTAAGAATGTTAATGTGTTGGCTTTATGTACAATGAGGAACATTCATTTTGTTTAGTAATGCCTTTGGATGGATCTGTACGTACTATCACACAATACGACAAATGAATTTAGGAATTAATGGTATTTTGAATCGGAATATTTAAAAATAGCTTTAGAAAAAATTTATAAGTATATAAGTATATATAGAAGTCAATGTAGTCGTCGAACGTGTAAGGAAAGTTTAAAGGGGAGTAAATAAACAAAATAATACTTATTAATTTGATCAACTAGCTGACTCTACAAATGTTGTCCTGTCTTCAAACTCTCAACACGAAGTTGCATTAATAGTCACTAAATTTTATTTTATTTACCTTCATAAGATTTTTGTCAATCACAACAAATAAAAAAAAATACTATGGATTAGCGAAATAATTCCAGTCGTGTTCACACGATGTCAGAACTAGGGAAAATATGCATTTATTTTCATATATTATACACATAGAGATAAATAAACAATGCAAAGATAAACGCATTACAGAACTAACATCCGCTCATTGCTCGATAATCTCATTATTGCGATAGCGAATCTGTAATTAACTTGTTAGCGCCAATAATAATATGATTATAATTCAGTCTATTTGTTGATTTAATTAATTTTGGCTGGTGGGTAATTGTGTTTATATATTAGCTACTGCAAACTTGGCGACTATCGAATTATCAACGTTATTAAAATACCACAAACTAATGGTAATTGTAATTTGATAATATTATCTTTATAATACTTGCTTTAATCAGTAGCTTTGTAAAGTTTTCCCGTGTAAAATACATAGCAATTCTTACCAAAATTAGTAATACCTTTCTATCGAGAAGCTTTTCTTGAATAAACATTTACAAATGTTATACATAGGTTACAACTTGTATTTGAATTTGGGCAAGATTCAGCATCGCCCACGGTTTGTATTTATAGCTATTATGCCGACTACTATATTTATACATGAAACTAGTACCTTTTAACCTATGCCTAGGTAGGAAGCTTAGCTTTATTTATATTTATTAAGACACCTATTTCAAAATAAATATTATCATATTTTGAAACAGGTTTCTTAAGGAGTACCATTCGCAAAAAAAAAACAGACGAAATAACTACATATAAAATGACTGTATTGTCTCTGCAATAATCACGGATAAAGGAAGGGAAATGGAATATATAATTTTGAATACAAGTGCTATTCTCAGTACAGGCATAATAAGAGCTCGGAGTGGGCTCAGTTACACGGCAAACGACAAAATGGTTAAATGGAATTACGGTGTTCGTAACCTAATAACAATATTATTTGTGCTATTATCCAGACGTAGTATATCTTCTTGCAAATATATTATGTAGGTTTGTTGAAGAGTGGGGCTATGTAAACATAATTTTAATAAATAACATTGAATTTCATACGATTGCTATACTAAAAAAAGAACGACATTAAAAGTTGTAAAGAGCTTTGGTTAGTATGTTTTATTGGAAAGTCCTGAAATCCATTTAATTTAAACTCTAAGAATTGATTATATAAAGTATTATACATAATAGTAACACATTACGTCATTGTGTGTTACATAATCACATCAAACATAATAAATGAAAATATTATATACTTAACGATTGTTCTAATTTGCGGTTTCTGGATTTTTAAGGACTACCGATATAAAACTTATATCTTAGAATTTTCGTATAAAAATGTGAAATTTCATAACATTAACATCGGTGACGCGGATTCATCAGATTTTCCTCAACCAATAAGCTCAACGCGGCTAAAGAAGCATTCTTTAATAATAAACTTATCTATGAATTTATTTCTATGTCGCTTTAAAATTCGCAGCCATAAGCTTTCAAGATTAATCATTTTTACGGTTTTTATGTAATGAAAACAAATTCTCCCCGAGATAATCTCCGCAAATTTATCATCTTCCAAAATGGATGTGTACAAATTACTTTGAAACCGAGGTATAAATAAGAAATATTGACATTGAATAATATTTTATTCTCGTGTTGTTTTGGAGTACTTAATTATTCTGTTCGAGGTATGAAATAATGTTTTTCCAGTGATTGTAATATTATCTGTGGAGAAATCAATCTTCTTCCTTTCAATCTCCAGGTAAATTTATTAGATGAGATTTGAAGTTTTAAAATGAACATTAAAATCAATAAAAAAAGATATGAGAAATATAACAAATCACTATTATAGTTATAAATAAATAACTTTTAAATGTCGCAGGGATACCAACTTTAAACAACAATTAATTTCAAAGTAAATATGTAAAATGATCGCCAATAGGCAAGTCCACACGAACAAGCAGTTTCGCGAAGCAATTCCTATTTCTTAGTCATCACGCGTGAACGGCTGAACCGATTTCGATAGTAATTTCCTTGTAGTGTTCAATATCGTCAGGAAAAGTATCTTATGAAAGAAAATCTTAATAAATGTGTCGATAATTAAACTTTAGAAAATTGAAGACAGGAAAATGTCTATCGGGTCAGCTAGTAACGAATATATTATGTACCTGTAAACCGTGATCCATGCTGGTACCTTCTCTCTCCTCTGCACGGTATACACAAGCTGTTCCTGTATGAAGCCGAAGGGTCCTGGAGACCAGCTCAGAGTGACACTACACTTGGTACGATCTTTCACTTCTGGTGGTGATGGCGACCAATTTTGGATAGCTTGGGTTAGTAATTGTAGAGCCATTTAGGGTTTGATTTTATTTTTTTTAGGCTTTGTATAGACATTAAGAATTTTTTTAAATTTCATGAATTTTTATTTTATTATAACTTAGTTTGTATTGATACTATTGTGTTAAAGCTATTGTTACATAAGTATGTGTAATTTGTAATAAAGCTGATCGCTGTGAATATCTCTTTTACACACATTGAGTTAATATTTACTACGCAGCCTTAGTATAATAATTTATGTTTTTGATGCAATATAAAAAAAGTTTATACATTTATGTACTTGATGAAAAAGTTGTAATCAGAGTATATATTGTTGTAGACCAAAAACATATTTTCCATGAGTGATGGAGTTTTCTCTCTGTGTGAAACCTTACTAGAGTTTAATATCGTTACGTTTAATTTGTTGTTGGAAAAAAGGAAAACACATTTACAATTTTGTAAGGTATTTGAACAATTTTAAAGCTTTTCCAAATAGTTACTTTTATAGAATTACAAGGGAAAGGATTCAATGGAAAATTTAATTCATTACTTCTCCGAACTGTTCGTTACATTACCATCTCTTTTTTTCAAATACGAAGAATCAAGCTTAACTTTATTTTACACTTATAAAGTTCAAGGAATTCACTGTATTTACACTTTCCGAACAAATCTTTTAGCAAACAACGTCACGTAGCTGATTCGACTAACGCAATGCATTAGTTGTTTAGTTTGGTCGATAGCAGTTGCTTGGTTTTTCTTGTTTTTAACTTCAAGTTTCTAGAAACATTACTTTTGTAAAATTTACAATATTTAAGAACAACTGCGTGTGATCTTAATGGTTTAAATGATGGAATTACTTTTTAGGATATAAACAAATTAATATTAACGTAACGCCATCTGTCACAAACTATGCAAAAGTAACTCAGGAAAATTAACAATTAAGTGTAGACGACAATTAATTATTATATGATGATTCGTTTCATATCACATATATCGAAAAACACAAGCTAAAAGAAATCATATTTTTTTATTAAATGTATTTATAATATTAGTTTATTTTTCACATACAGAACAGAGTGGAAAGTTCATCTAAATCTGTTTAGTCATTACAAATAGCGTAAACTATATCCAAATAAATGTAACATCCATAATAACCCACTACATAATCTATAGGAATAAGAATAAAACGCACTAAACATTATTAAAAACTTTATTTCCCTTTCAACTTATATAAAACTAGCGACCCGCCCCGGCTTCGCACGGGTGCAATGCTGATACTAAA
>CAJQZM010023224.1:0-14477 GCA_907164665.1 Colias nastes | reverse complement strand
GTAGTTTTCAAATATGTAACAGTGAAGCTGTTTCTCTGTTTTTGGCCCCACATGGGATTTCATTAAAACTTCGTATCAAAATATAACAGAATGTATACTGGTTATATGTGTGAAATTTTGTTAACTGTTATAGATATAGCCAGCAGCCTCACGAAGCATTTTCGCACGAGGCTACTCGCTCTGTGTGCAAAATATGCATAGACTGACTATTGCATATTTTGCAATTTATATCTCTACTATAATATAACTATAATATTTACGATATGATATTACACTAATTACAAACTAACGAATACAATACGAAACAAATTGCTACTAAAAACCTAATAATTGAATAATTAAAGCCATTTAACTCTAAAATTGCGTAGAACTACATCACATACACAGAAATTCATTAGACTAATTAATGAAAATAATTTATAAGTACCTGTTCCGTAGCTTTGTGATGTGAACAGTGTCCTTCGTATACGGAGCGTGTTTCTGGTTAGGTTAATAAATTTTATAATAGGCGCATTGCGTGCTCACTGCTACACATTTATTATGTGTTATAACTGTGGTACTAATCATGTGGGATGTTCGTTATGGTACAATTTCAGACAGAGGCTTTGGTAACACGATATTTAATTATTAGTGAGATATTAATTACGCGTCGTTTATGTGGATTTATGGGCTCTTCTTTTGTGTCAGATTGCTTCGAAGCCTTTCCCTATTCTAAATTCTATTATGTCGTATATGTTTGGTTTTGAACATAAAATATACATTGTCTTCAATTGTTCAAAAACGTTTTTATACGTAAAAAAAACAAATCTGTTCAGTAGTTCAAACTGATAGGCAGATCGAAATACTAAGATACATTTACATAAATTTGTTGAAAGTTATGAATTTAGCTTTTTCCGCGAAAATCAATTTTTATCTTGGTATAAAAGTTTCTTATAACGAGACCCTGGATTCCAACTTACTAGGTACTACCTTATGAAGTTTCTTTGATATTACTTTAGTACATAGTTTCGCAGGAAAACGCAAAATATAAACAAGTAAAATAGAAATATAACAACAATTATTTTATGAATATCTTTATTGTAAAACCTCCTGTTTTAATTGTTTAAAAATTACTAGACTTATAGCATAGATATAGAATATATATTGTATACTCTAATGCGTTTTAATATGTGCCTGTTAGCTATTAGATATTATTATATGAAAATGAAAAAATGAAAATTTGGTCAGTATCATTACTATAATTAACAAAAATATTATATTAGATCTAAAAATAATTTGTTCATATATACCTTAAAACATATTCCGATCTTGATAATAGCGTGGTTAAATATTTCATTCTATAACAACATTCTTCTTCTACTGCTACGGGCTTCTGATTCACTGGGAATTAGGTTTTAGTCAAATTAAATTCATAATGGATATTGTTATGAAAGCATATATATTTTAGGGACTAATTAATTAGCTAATCATAGCGCTATGGATACGTATATTGAGAATTAATTTTGCATGCAATCAATAAACGCAGTTTGTGTGTTTGTACGCTCTTCATAACATAGGGCAAGGTACGTAAACAAAGTTGTTTTTTTATCTTCTAACACAGCAAAGACAGGTCAGGTTAAAATTAAACAACTCTTGATGGTGTAGGATAATTAATTCATTGTGGGCTAAACTAAATAGGTAACATGTTTTTTTTATTGCAACCCCAGCAAAGGAGCAAGCGACCCACATGATGGTAGGTGATGGTCGCCGCACATGACAATTCACAGCATAGGGAATAGTGAAATAAAGCTGTTATCTCCAACTGTTCACTTTATCAATTACTGTTTACCTTTACACAAATGTTCTATTTTTATTACATAACTGTATATCTAATCTAATAGATGCCTGGAAACCCACTGTAATCCTTTTATGTTCTACTCAAATAATGTTGATGTATCTTCTCTAGTTACAGAGCCTTGTCAGTATTTTAGCAATATTACTTGTAACTCCCAAGAAAGCTATTTACGTACGTACTTATAGTTATGAGCTTCGTTTTCTTTATCAGTTTTAGGATATCTTCTGTAGGCTTTCCGGTATACAAGTAGAATGCTGTGGAAAAATATGGCTTTTATATTAATTGACAATATTATCGATTTTTCGATTCATTGGCACATTTATTACTGAGAAATATCACCAGGAAAATGACATACGAACGATCAAAAAGTTTAACAACATATTATGATATCTATTAAGTCACTTGGTCAGCGTGATGATAACTACAATCTGATCTACAACCTAAACCTCCATACATCCTACAGAATGCAGATCTTACGGAACAAATCAATAGGCTGTTTTTGGTGATGACGAAACAAATTTAAACTGTGAAGTAAATAATATATTTGGTGATAATACATTTTCATTCTATCCCATAATGCACAATGCAACATTTTATATCAACGTACAGAACTTTGTACATTTCCTTTTAGTTTTGAAATATATGATACGTTTGAAATTGAAACCTCAAATAATATATATTCCGCGAATATAGTTTACCAAATTCTCATTACACTTGCAATGATATAATTGAATAAATAATCGTATTACAAAATGCTTTTCCGAATGTGCTATTATAACATTTTAAAGCGTTGTTTAAAAGGAGTGACTTATTTAAAATATTTATTCGAATTACGAGTATTTGCCTACAAATACTTTATTTCGATTTAAATGAGAATCTACTATAATAATGATAATTCCATATTAATGAGCAAAATTGATTAATGCAATTGGTCAGATGCGGAATGAGGAATCAAATTATTATCGTTCATGATGTGTAAAATTGAGCTAAAATTTCAATATTCATATGCATAGATGATTTCAATTCGCAAGAACTATCACTAAATTGTGAACAAGATTTAGGATACATCTTAATCAAATTAGGACGTGCTCCATAAAACTAACAGTGAACATATCTTTGTTAGTTCCAAGCCTTGTTAGCGAAGTTCGCTTTTAGGCAAACAACGGCGCTTTGAGTCTGCACAAAAAGTAAATGGAAGGTCTAATTAAGTGTACTCACCCGATAATCCAGTTATTGTTAAAAGTATTAAGAGTTTTAATTTCAGTCGTCCGTTTCCCTTAGGAGGGACTTTAGAGCATTTTTTATATTTTCTCCCGCCATGTGACCGATCGTTCAGGTATTCCCAAATGTTCTCTCGCAAAGGATACGAGGATTTTAATTCTCGAGATGAAACTTTTCGTGGTTTTCGCCTTTCGTAAACTCTTCCTGTTGAAATATGGAGTAAATGGACTACGGTTACCTGAGCTTTGTAATTTACTTAGCGTGTGTGGGATTGCGCTTAATTAATGCCCCAAAGTTTTAGCTTCGCCGAGTATTCAGAACATTTTCTCTGTCAGAACTGCCTACTGTTTGGAAGCTTTATAATGTGGTTTTAAAAGTATAAGTTATGTCGTAATTAGTAATTAAAATATTTTCGGGATCTTTAATGAATAATAATTGATGTTGATACATTTGCTTTGTAGTCTCGTATCATTTTAAATTTATTTTATTATACATTATTTTATTATACATTATCAATGAGTAATATTATTAAAAGTACATGTTGTTATAATCGTGAATTACGCATACTTAATAAAATGTGAATTCGGCCAAAATAATTTTGTAACACTTTGTTTTATTTATCGTTAAATTAAAATAATTTAAGGTAAGTATTAACCTGATGAACACCATGGTGGCACAATATTTCTTGTTGATATTTCTCCATCTGATCCAGCACTTAAGCTCTCACACATGTTTCTAAAAGAGTTTCTTGTTATTACAACCATTTCATAGTTTTAAATGTTATAAATTTTTATAAACGATGGTTAAGTTCATAAAATGAAAAATATCAATTGGATGAATGCTTTAAAAATAGAACAAACTACAAAGTTAGGAAAGTGTAGTTTTTTTTTAATTAAAGCACAGATTAAAAATAACTTTCTCCCGCCTTCTAAGAAAAAAAAAAAAATGAAGCACGGGTGTTTTTGCATACAGCCAATTTCATGAAAATTTATTATATCTGAATTAAATACATATTCTGATATTTAAATATTAATGAGTTATATTTAAAAATAAGTTGACTATATTTGATTGAATCTTTTTCTCGTTCTTCGTATAATCGATTCTGAAAATTATCACTTCAATTTACATTTTACATTTTTTACTATTAATTAATATTATAATAAAATATGTGTAAAATATAAATCTACAAATAAATATAATTTTCCTAAACCCAATGCCTTAACCATAGCAGTTTCTCTTTGATTTCAACTAATGACCTAATTTATATACTTACCAAATACTAGACTGTGTAATTAGTTTGAATCGCATTTTACGAGGAAAAGTATTGATTTCATGGCGAAGGTTTTAAATGAAATGCAGCAATTGATGCGGAACAGTTTTTTTAGTCATGTTCGTCGCCGCTGTCGTTTTTTACGTTTTATCGCGGGCTGTCGCTCAGGAACAAGCTCTCAGCACGGTCACCCCACAATCACCCCCCATTCCATTTCTGGATTTGTTCACTGGCTCCTCCAACTATTATCCTGATATACGAAAAACATATTCTGATCCCGGTTATTACCATGGTTCGTGCCAAAAGACAGACACCCTCTCGTCGCTCGCTAGTCTTTTAGGAAGTGCTGCCAAAATAATGCTTTCGGCAACGGTCATAGTATTATTAAAACTTCTTGCTGGCAAACTTTTGCTTTTACCGCTAAGTGTTATGGTGTTCGCGAAGTTGGGGCTTAAAGCGATGTTAATGTGGCCCGTAATATCGAAAATGATAAGGTATTTCAAAAAGAAGAAGAAGAAGAAACACCATTCCAGAATGATAATGGACTGTTCCGAAAGGGTTGCATGTGTTATACAAAAGTCCTACAGGAGTGGTTGGGGAAGTAACTTCGGTGCCGCAGTCACATTTTCCATAATTGACGACGTTGAAGAGGATAGCCCAGTTGCAAAAATATTGTTAAGCATTTTAGCTGGGGACAAGGTCGCGGAATGTATGTCAATGGACTGCAACTCAGGAATCGATATAAGCTGACACGTAAATAAACATTAACTGCGCTTGTTCAACGACTTACTTGCGAATGTTTGTGGATTTAATAAATTCATTTTATGATGAGTGAGGCTTAATGTCATATGTTTATATTATAAATTGAAAATATTAAATGGTAGATAAACAAACATACATTTTTGTTTGGAAATATGTATTTACTTAGGAAATGTGTTTATAAAAGAAATAACATCAACATACGTTCTTATAAAGTTATACATCACACGTAAAAATTTGTTACTTCGAGTTCAGTCATTTCAATCGAGTGTGCTCTGCTCGTGTGAACAACATGAGTACAATCAGTTCTTGGAAAATTGCTGCGATCCTTTTGAATCTTTTAACAATTTGCACCTATGGAGATCCTGGAACACTACGGACAATAGAAATGCAAAATTTACCAATGGAAAACGAAAGACACATGGCATCGTTTCCGAATACAATTTATTACCCGAATATGTATTCGGTGCCTTACGAACAAAGTAATTTAATGCAAGCGAAATCAGCGCCCACAATGGAACCAAGTGAGAGTAAATCTTCACCCACATTCAACGACTTCGTCGATGCTGTCAACGATTTAACAGATAACGATGAGTATCCACAGCATCCACAATCAAGAGTAGCTTCCAAATTTGTAACACCAATCACTTTTAATAAACCATTGAAGTATACGTTTGACAAACCGAACTACGTGCCTTGGTCACCTAATGTCTACCAAGAGACACCTAGTGTTCTGGGCCCGCCAGCGATACACACTGACAAGCTATGGAAACCAAGGTTTGGACTGTTTGATTCTGGATCGCCGAATAAATTGGGGGGTTTATTGAACCTCGGCCTCGCACTGCTAGGTGGTTCAGATTTAAAGGGATTAAAGGACACGTTCATACACAGCATTCTGAAGCCTCTTTTTGTAGCAAAGAGCAGTTTGAAGGCGATAATTAGTAAACTCGCGGTACCGGTGTTGGCTCTTGTTTTAGTGAATGTAGAAATTTTATTTGTCGTTTGGTGGATGTGGGAGGATTGCCCTGAAGTAAAACCAGCAGAAACTACGACCCCGTACTCGCAAACAACGTCTAGTAACTTTAGCACATCTAAGTAATTTAAGTATCCCAGTTGAGCGTAAGCAGAAATTATTATTTCCTACATTTGAACTTAAGATACCTTTAATTGACCCCAATGTGTATATAAGTTAGTATTCGGTTGATTAAAAGTTATGTTATATTAATTTATTATATTTTATAGAATAGTATTGTGTTTCCACAAACTCAATTAAATAAATAAACAATCTTTCGTTTGTTATTATTTCCCTTTATCCTCGTAACAATAGACAAATTCGTATCTATATGTCATTCATCAGTTCAATTACTTACGAAAATTGCTTTTTATAATAGTTTTTCTAAATTAATATTTTTCGTATCAATTGTAAAACTCATTTATAATTTGTATAAAACTATAAAATAAACATTCAATTTATTTTGTGGTCACTTAGAACTCCGAATTATAATTATTATTTTTGGAAGATAATAAAATGAAGAAATAATATCTATAAATAAACAGACACAGATAAGTTCTCTTATAAAGATACTATTTTTCATGTTTCAAAATACAGAACACTTGTTAATATTAATTAGAGCATCGAGATATAAAGATTGACATCTATTAAGGTCAAATTTCAGATAAATCCGCGCTTCAAAGACACGCAAAATGAAAAGTGTAGACGGTAATGAAGTCATTCGCAAAATATGAACACTCTTTTATACGTTCGATATTCTTAAATTTCGTTATTTAGGAAAATATTTTAAAATAATATATTCTCTTTTTATCCGCATGTCCAAATGATTTATTTGCGTGATTAGGGGTTTTCCTGATTCGGGTTTGGTATTGATCTGTTCGCATTGTACCGTGTATGATTTTATTGTTCTATAGATTACGATAAATTCTCTGACATTATCAATACTTGCTATGAAAATATTGAAAATATCATACATTTAATCTATTACTGTGCTATTAAATTATTTCTATTTTATCTAGTCATATTTAAGATCATTCGATTGCTTTATTTGTAGTGGATGTTCTTAAAACCGAAGGAGGCTTACAATTCTAAGGGTATTTTATATGAATAGTGCAATCAATAAAAAAAAGAATATTTCAGGACAATTTTCACACACGGCACGATCTGATTCCATACTAAGCTTTCGCTTGTGCTATGGAAATCATATGGCTGATAAATCTATGTTCATCACACAAATATTTGCCCTGGGTGGGAATCGAACTCATTACCTCTGGCTTGGAAAGCGGGGCCACTACCAACTAAGCCAACCGGTCAGTCAATAAAAAAAAAAATAAGTCAATTATTCACAATTACAGTGGCGTCTGAATACATATATTACTTACTTATAATTATCTCACATATGCTACTAGCTGCTCTGACTCTATCCTTATCCATCCTAATCTATTATTCCATCCGTAGTCTCAATCCTATTTTATGTTGGTTGTAATAAATTCGCAGCTAACAATATTAGTGAATATTTATCAGTGTATTGCTTCCGCGTTTCTTGATTCTCATGTTACGATAAATCTCTGGAACACATGTTACCTAAACAAAAAAAACATAATATGTACCTACAAGGAAGAGGAATCGCCTTTTAATAATCTAGATAATATAAAACAGGCAAAAATTATAACAGAGACTCTAAATATCTCACGAAAGGTGAACATGATTTGGAAGTAATCGGTCATCTTTACGCTAGATAATACACCTACACGTTAAAAATCTATTAATTCAATTGTGGTACATATTTTTTTTTTTTTTTTTTTTTTTTTTACTCTAGATAGGGAAGCGCTTGACCACATCTCGCCTGATGGAAAGCTAAGATGCGGTCTAAGATGGTACGCGCTTCCCTAGTAGGTACCGGTTCACTCTTCGCTTGAAGACCCCCATATTGTACTCGTCGGGGAACACAGATTCAGGAAGCGCGTTCCAGTCCCTCGCGGTTCGGATGAAGAATGTGGAATCGAACCGCTTAGTCCGGGTACATGGAACGTCCACCATATGGCGATGCCTAGAATCTGTGCGCCTCGACGATCGATGGAAGAACGGGGATGGCGGAACAAGTTCGTGTAGTTCCGCAGCGCACTCACCAAAGTGTATCCGGTAAAAAACCGATAAGCTGGCCACTCTGCGACGATGAGCGAGGCTCTGGAGTTTTTTGCCTACTAGCTCATCGTCGTTTATGAGCCTCTTGGCACGCCTCTCTATCGCCTCAAGCGCCTCTAGCTGGTACTTGGCGGAACCGTCCCAGAGGTGAGAGCAGTATTCCATGCACGATCGGACTTGTGCTTGATAAAGGTTGAGCAACTGTCCCGGGCTGAAATACTGTCTCACCTTCGCCAGAATTCCAAGCTTTTTTGAGGCTACTTGGGCTTTGGATTCTATATAGGAACCAAAGTTCAGAGTAGGCGTCAAGGTGATGCCAAGAAGCTCGAGGTGGTTGGTTATCGGTACGGACACACCCTGGAAAGTCGGAGTCAGATGGAATGGACTCCGTTTAGCGGAGAATAGACACGCCTGGGTCTTAGTAGCATTGAACTTGACCAGATTGGCATCGCCCCAGTCGGAGACCGCCTGTAAGGACAAGTTCATGCGATCAACCATCGCCTCCCGTAGAGACTGGATTTGTGCCATACTGGCTCGCGCACTGGATACATATCTCTCCACAACAGTGCTATCGTCTGCGTACCCATAGATACCGGGTTTCAGCAGATCGTTGATGTGTAGCAGGAAGAGTGTTGCGGAGAGAATATACAATTATACAATTCTTCTTGGATATACCTGATGTATGTAAATTTAAATCAGAAAAGAAGATATATGATATTATGTACTTACAATGTATAATTCAAATAAGTATTTGACCTTTTAATGACCCAGTTCTTTTTATGAAACGGATCGTTATTACCTGAGTAATTTAAAAATAACTTATTACTCATACATAAAATACGACTGAAATTTATAAGACTACGTTAAAATCATGTATTGTCTATAAGTTTTGCAATCGTTCTTTATTAATTAATCGTATAAAAAGTAGTCAATGAGACAAAACAACTCACATGAATTTTTATTGAAATGTCTTATAGTCATTGTATATTAAATAATACAAATAACTAATAATCTAGCATGTAACGTTTATAGAGAGCAAATACAACATACATACTTACACCACTTACGATACCAGTTGCTATAAAAAGGGAAATAATGGGATTAGGCGACAGGTGTCTGGCGTCTGCATTCGTTATCCACGTTGGCTTATTATACCTAATTGGGTAATGGACTCAAAGATAGCAGAATATAACCGTATTCAATGGAAGAGACGACGTGACAAGAAAATTATAGGACGGACGCGGGAAATGGGTAATTTCTGTGCATGTATGTGTTTTATATGGGAAGTATTTTTTGCTGGAGGTTTTTTGACGATTTTACTCGTGAGGTCGAGGATAAAATGGTAAATAGTGCATAATTTTATTGATTTTACTATTTATGTATGAGAGTGTATTTGTGACATTCTCTTTATTCTTCTGTTGGTTAGTTAATTTATTTGTTTAATTTATTTATTTAGCTAAGAATTAGGTAAACATTTTAACAAGGATTTCTGGAGATTCTTCGAGTGAAAGACAAATTATGTTTCCTGTTAACTAAAAGCAGAAAAACAGCCTCTTTATTTTGTATGGTTTCGTTACATGGAACTTTGAAAGTAGAGCTTAGTATGCGTTTACTTTTCAACTTAGATTAATAATAATAGGAGTTTCGTCAAAGTTTGATGCGTTGGTATATGGTTGGTATATTTGAGTTACATCAATCATATCCGGGTCTTCAACATAGGGCTTCGCACAAAAAATTCCCAGTTTAAATAATATTATACATTTCAGGTAAGTTTATGTTATAATACATTAAAATATATAAAGAAGAATATAAAGAAGTCTGAGACAACTTGTTATTTGTTAATTGTTCATTCACGCAAAAATACTGAAATTATTTGGCGGAAACTTGACATGGCTAGGCAATATCATCTCTCAGATTGAAATAGTCTTTTGTTTTTGTGCTGTATATTTATAAAAAACAACATCAAAAAATTATTCTATTATTATTAGTTCATTAGCTTGGAGCTTCATTCAACAGAACTTTAGGTCAAACTTATTTACTGTTGGAATTATCCATATTAATAGAACATGTAATAAATATTCTGTCTTTAATTTGTTACCTTCGTATCTGTACACGCTTCTGCAACACGGTTGGAAATTGACTATCATGTTAAAATTATTCTATTTCAATTTGTGGCTGTATTAAAAGTGATACGAATAATAAATTGATAAATAAATACCCAATAATTTTATTAAACCAATTCAGCAGAACAATCCAATGCGTTTCTCATTTAGCTACGTGGAAGCATCTGACAAATATTTTCTACTAGCTTTCCGCCCGCGGCTTCGCCCGCGTTTTCAAAGAATTACCTGCATAGTGCCCGTTCCCGAGGGATTTCCGGGATAAAACCTATCCTATGTGTTAATCCAAGTTACCTTCTATATGTGTGCTAAATTTCATTGTAATCAGGAGTTCTTTCGTGAAAGAGAACAAACATACACATACACATCCATCCTCGCAAACTTTCGCGTTTATAATATTAGTAGGAGTAGGATAGGATAGTAGGATATTAGTAAGATTATTAGTAGGATAGGATAATAACAAATACTGTTAAGTATCAAAAAATGAAATATCAAAATTCGTTCATAAGTCGTCTAAACCTCATTATTTCCAGACTGTTAAAACGGGGTGACCTCCCCTGGGAGGTATCGTAAATCTATCCCCGTTAGGTTTTGTTCCGAATTTGCGATATGCTGTGTTAGTGTTTCTAGGTCACTAGCGTTCGGTTGATTACTAACACTTAAAGCTGTGTTATTTTATTGGAGATAGTTTTAAAACGCGATGCAGTAAAAAAACTATAGGTAAACGGAAAGCAAATATTGACATATTTGTGATATAATAAAATATAAGAGGAATATAATTGGAAAATTTATTAATCGAGATCGTATTTAAGCTTTGGTTGCTTTTCTAAGAAGATTATTTATAAGGATTTGATTTGATGATTTGTTACTAAGCAACTTTGGTGAAATTAATTTTTATTTGGTGTCAAGAAAATAAGGAGAAATCAGTTATTGATATATTTTTTACTAACATATTCCGCATAGAAACTACAATAAGGAAAAAAGCTTCAATTGATTCAACAGAAAACAAACAAAAATATATACGGTTTGTTAACACAAATCTAGTCCCTTCGTAATAATTAGGAAAAATATAATTGCGTTAAATCCATAGAAGAAAATTCAGTTCGATTCTCTCTCGTTCGTTTATGAAATTATCCTATGTTTGGTGGTCATGAATCTTTTCCTTTGAAATAAGTACATATATAACCTACAAAATTAAAAAAAATGACCAAATTTCTAGCGCGTGATTGTCTTGAGACTGGGTACGATCTTCGTACAAGTATAAAAATGTGGACATAATTTCATTCAAGGTAAAAACAGTAAAAAGGCAAGCTGAAAGATATTTGATCATTTTTTATTACTAAACAAACTTAGTCGTATGTAGTGAACCTGTAAAAATCTTATATTACTATGTTTATACTTATAATATTGTATATTCTACTTATATTTACTGATACTTCTCTGTTCAATAGAATCGTTTCCTTAAGGATAATGGACGGTGTGATAATTCACACTGCGCCAATTGCGTCGCCATATTTTTTGATATTCATCGTAACGTGAAGAAATGATGAAGGTTTAGGGACATAGAGAAAATAAGAGGGATTGTAAATATTGTGTTCTACTCCATCACCTGTCAAATGTTATCATTCTTTATGGAAGGGGAAGAAATTATATTTACCTACGCCTTTCTCTCGGAAGTGACAACGATGCATGTATTATTAAAGATTTTTTTTTCATTCATTCAGTTGCATTTGCTCGAGTAAATATAAACCTTTCATAATTATTATAACAGTAACTACCTATATACAGGCCAATATACATTTTCATTTCCGCAAGTTATTGCTGCTCTCAGGTGTGTTATAATTGTTACGTAGAATAGGATTGGTTTTCGTTTCATCAAAATAACATTGACAGAGAATCAATATTCGTCAGCTCATGGAGAATACAGAATATGTATTAGATACGCTATATTTAGTGCGTGCATGATGTGCGGGCTGTATTGAATAAGTGATATATTAAACAGCATTGCATGTTCATTGTATCAACACTTTTATTTACGCTATCAATCGTGTATAGCTGGAGAGTTTGTTTGTTTGAATGCGCTTATCTAAGGAACTACTGACCCGTTGGTGATGTACGTGATCCAGGGGTGCTATAAGCGAGGTTTATTATATGTACCACGACGAAGATGAGGCCGACTGCTAGTCTTACATTTATTATGTGATATAGGTTGTATGTGCAACAGTAAAGAAATATTGGTATATGGCCAGTGACCACTAATTAGATATAACCAAGATAATAATTCTGGTGAAACAAAATTCTTCCATTTGACATGGATATGTACCACACCTGATAATTTCCTGGAATTTGCTTACTAATTAGATTTTTTTTTGTGTCAGTGCGTCGTGAATCTTTATTTGTAAGCATCACAAGCGACGTTTTTAAATATTGAGAATAATTGAGTAAGTATGACTCATTCACCCAAATTTGGTAAGTACTACTTATTTACATACATAATGCAATCATCAATACATAATGTGAAACGTTATTGCCATCTACGTGAGGTAGTCATACACAGAATATGTCAGCGATTCACACGATACACGAATATGTTGACTGACATGAACATCGAATAACTTGAGAGCATTGAACACCTACAAAAGGTTCGCAAATATCTACATACTTAATACGAGATGGGGACGGGAGGGTTTAAAATGGTACGTATTTATGCGGTCATTTAAAACGTTTTATATGTCACCTATAAAACCTTTATCTGTGTTTGTTCTTGAACGTTCTCGATTATTTCTTCCGAGCAAAAATGTTACATTATAATCTTCAAAGAGACATTGGTTTATAAGATTACTATCAGATCATAGTGTAAAGAAAAATATGAATAGAAATTGCTTAGAATAAATTAATAGATTTTAGTTTATTATAGAAATTGGATCAGTGTCGGCTCACGTTTGATTGACGATAATGGCGCTGTTGATTGTTGTATCTATAATGTAACTAAATAAACTGATGATTTAGATCTAGTACAATATTGTGATGCAGAGTTAAGCTATAATTTTGTATAACGTCTTAAATAAATTGAATACTTTAATTATGTAAGTTACATGAGAACCCATTACTGGCGATTATTAATAGTACAAACGTATGTATATGTGTTAGTTATGTTCTCGTGGTTTAATGTTGTAATTGACCAGAACGAAAGATTTAGATTTTTCAGTGAAGTTTCAGCGAGATATGTTATTTAAGCATCATGATACCATAACGTGTTACCTAACAATTACAACAACATGAGGTGAACCGTTTGCCTGATCCAATGGGCAATAAATGTTTTGAAAAGGGGCCTCGTGAATGTAGTCGCGGACGGGTCCGCGCACCGCAGGGCGACGGCTGCGACGTCGATACGCGCACCGCCCTGACGTCGCCGCAGGCCGCCCGCACGCGCACTGCTATTTTTCTCGCTCTCTCTCGTCCTCAACCTCGGAAGGTTCCGCGACGCACGTCACCACGTCCTCTCGGTGACACTTAGCTCCGTAACGCGAATCGCGATACCATAGACGATACCACGCGCTTTTGTTCTCTACCATAATCAGTGCAATTTAAACCCCATATCTCGATCATATTGTGTTTAACGATCGTTGCAATTCTTAGTTTTGGTGAAAACAAACATCGCAAAGTGATACTCGCGCAGGCGCGAGGCAGACATGATGAAAGCGGCCATCTTGCTCGAGGACGCACTTTCGCCTCGCCCAACAAGAATATAATCCATTTTCTTCGTATTTTACGAGGGCAGGGAGAGATGCGATGCAGACTAGATCGAAGGATGTGCGCCCTCTGAGACCGCAGCGCGTCGCGCTATCGATCCGACGGAGCGCGATGGCGCTCGCGAAGTGAATGCGGATTTCAGTATCGCGCCGTCTAATTCGTGCGGGAATAGAGTATCGGTCTCGTGACAGTGCCGAAGAGTGCGTAAGGCATGTAAGTCAGCGTGCGTACGGGCGTAGGGCGCGCGGGCGGCGGCGGGCCCGGTTGACCGCGCGCCATGGGCGAAGAGTACGCGCGTTCCCCGTGCGAACGCTTCCCAACGGTGGGCGCGTTCAGCGTGGCGCCGCCGGAACGCCTGAGCCC
>CAJQZM010023223.1:0-17369 GCA_907164665.1 Colias nastes | reverse complement strand
CTCGTGCTTCGAGTCATTTTACATCTGTGCTAATGACAGTCGACATAATATGCTTATTTTGTTTGCAAAATACTGATTAGACTAGGTTTTTTATGTATCTATATATTTTTTTTTGATCTCATATAATGTGAATTATGTGATATTATTACGACTGAAAAAAAGGTATTTTTTGTTGTAGTTGTTTTTTTCTAATCATTAAAGATATGGTTGTATGTTTTGTTGATTATTTTAAATAGAAAATATATAGTAATGAAGATTTATAAATAAATAAACAGACTTTTTAATTTATTTGTGTACTTTTTCTTGTTTAAAAAATGGTATACCCTTGTAGACCACGCGACCTCACACGTCACTTTTAGATACGCGACTACTGTAGGGTTAAATAAAAAATAAGGATTGCTACAAGTTGAGTAAACAGACCTACATATTGATTTTTTTTAATTGGGAGTACATTGAAAATTGTTTTAATTATTAAATTTTATAAAATCAATATCAGGCCGCCCATGGTTACGTATAGCACTTGGGGATCACTTACTTATCCAATGATATTTTTTATCGGTCCAGCAGATTAGCGTGTTCAAACAAAGAAACAAACCCTTCAGCTTTATATTGTTATATAAGTACCCATAGATTCAAAAACCATGCATAATATTAACTTACTGAGTGTATGGAAAATACTTTACCTTGTGTATTATCTCAAAGATTACTGGTTGACTTATCAGTTATCGTATTAGATAAACTAAATACGTTACTAAAAAAATCCGCATACGCATCCGCATGTGTATAAATAGATATAAAATTTTCTATTACGTTACTTAATCGATTGCTACAATGTTATTTAATGGAGATATAAAATATACAGACTTTTAAAAAAATGCGAAATATTTCGGTTTTCAGAACATTTTATCTCCAACCGAAACGACAATGTATGCTAATAAAATGTTAACAGAGTAAAATGACGTTGAAGAATTGAGTTCCAAATTTTTAAATACAATTTCATCCGATCCGACATCAAAAAGGAGGTTCTTAAGCATTGAGATAATATTACTACGTATGGAGGAGACACCACGAACAAAATCTGTGCGCCATTTTTTTGCTCTAACTAAGTTTTAAAAATTATTATCTAGTTAGGTACTTATCGATGAAAGTTATTCCTTTGCACTTTTCCGTATTATTTGTATTATTTGTGCAATATCGTAACACACACGAAGGCATATTTGATGCGTTTCACTTTAAAACAAATAAAAAATGAGCGTGCAGTTACGCCATATGGCGTATGTTGAGCGGAACATAAGTGATGTAGGCGGTGTCGTCTCCATATGTATATCTCAATGTTCTTAAGTTGATTGGTATTTATTTCTATAGAAGCGGCGATTTTGTATTATAAACGTAATTATTAAAACGATGTCATCTCAACTTTCCTTTCAAATACTGTAATATATGTATATATTTTTTCATGTGTGAAGTATGTTTGAATGTTTGTTTTTCAGTGAATGGTGTTAAGTGGTCAATGTTTGATCTATCAATCAATTGCAATCTTAACATTACGGTCACATTCATATGATAGCATAATTAGCTTTTAGTAAATAGCCTTATCGTGTAACACAAACAAGATTAGATAAATATAAAAAAGTAACTAGTCATTAGTAACGACTATTGTAGTATTTTTATTTTACTATAATTTTGCGTAATCCCGCATGTATGTGATCAAAGTTAGATATTATACTTTATCTGTAATGCCTTCTTATAACGAACCATTTAAATTTTTAAATGAATTCAGTTATAAAATAAAACAAGCAACATGTATGATCTGAACGAAATAATAATTTAAAGATTCCCTTCTTAACCTTCAATATTTAATGTCATAATAGAGCAAGAGTTAATTTATATCTCTAATTTGTTGGACCCTTCTCAGTGGTCTGTCTAAAGCTGATTATCAAAGTTACTAACTAACAAATTAAATTACTAAAGATGTAGCTAAAGTTATTAAAGGCCTTTGACTAAGGGACCTGAACCTCGTCTGATAATGTTATTGCGAGTACTTCAAGCAAATTATCACTGTCATCAAATACTGTATAATGATTTTAATGAAGAACCATGAAAGTCTAAACAACTCCATAACTAGTAACTATGTAAGTATTTAACACTAAATATAACTTTCATTTAATATTAATTGATAGTTGCTTTGGAAATTCATGGTACAGCTATAGCAGTGAAAAGCTAAAACACGACGAACATGTCACATACGCATTGCTCTATGGTAGGATACGGAAAATTCCAGACATTTTTCAAACACTAAATACCGTCCTGAAATATTAATGTATTTTATGCAGAGTTATGATTTTTCTACTAAGTATAATAAATATTATGTACACAATCATTCACTTAAAAGAAAAGTGTAAAGAAAAAAAGAAAGAATACACATTTTATTGTTCGTGAAAATCCTTGTGATTAATGACGGTGAAAATAAATATTCGGTCTGAGGATTGTTAGCAAAAGTAGGCCTATTTTGGAGATAAAAATAATCTTAGTGGAATTAGCTGGGTAGACGCCCACGTTCAGACGTTCAGACTTAATTCTGTCGTGACTCGTGAGACTTGAAATAATTTAAAAGGAGTAGAAATAAGTAGAAATAAATGAAGTAGATAGTTATGATTTCGAATACAAATTTGATTTTAAAATGGTATAATTATAAAATTATCATACTCTGATTTAGAGATCTTGTCAATACCAATTTATTTTCCTTTATTTTATAGCTCTAGCCTTAAAATTATAAGCATAGTATGCACATTGCACATATTATAATCTTATTAGGCACTGATTAAACGCGCGGCAGAATCCACGATAACACAAGCGTAATTTAGTTTCAGGCTTCCCTAATTAGTCATCTGGCGAAATGTATGTATAGGAAAGATTAAAGAATTGACTTAACACTCATCAAAAATACTATTTTTATAATTAATTAAAACTCAAATGATATACTAACTATATTATCACGATTGAACATGTAGGTAGGTAATATTAAATATGCACTTTTTATTGTTCTAAATTATCACGGTACAAACAATGAAATTTATTTAAAAATTTAATCGAAAAATACCTAATTAATCAATATATTTTCCCTCTTAACCTTCGCATTTATATATGTACTTATTATATTAGTTGCAATTTACTATCAGGGGCTCTTGATAAATTTAAATCTATAAAAAAAATTAAAAAATGAATTTTATAAATAAATAAAGTATGTAATATATAAACAAATATAATTTCTACTAGGTACCTAGTACCCAAAAACAGTGCTGTGTTCTACTCTACTCTACGAAGGTACAGTTACAATGAAAATTCTGTGACATAGCACTCTATTTTCACCGCAATCGCACACTGCATATTCATTAAAATTAATCAATTTTGCAAATGGCGTTTACACGAACTTACTGTGCTATAATTTCTAGCTTTTGCTCTATTACCGAGAATAAAACAACACATAGAATTAAGAGATTTGTGACGTTAGTATTTTTATTGCATACACAATATGATAAGTACTTAGGTACTTATTTTGTTGTAACGAAATAAGAAATTCGAAATTTTTTTTTTCTTTAGGGCTACCGCATACATACAATTATTTTAACTTATTTAGCTGAGTTTCATAAGTTTATAGAAACGTCAATACGTTTTGCGGTCATAGAACTTTGTACAAACAGTAATTATAGTAATAACTTTATCTAATCAACATTGGAATGTGTTATTTCCTTGAAGAAGTAAAAACAATTAGATATATTAACAATCAATTATTAAATAGTAAGAATTGAAATTTTCAGTAAATGAGCTACTGTTTCATTATGGTTTCATCAATTAGGTAATCTTGTCACTATTCAATATTAGGTATCATTGCATATTAGGTATACTAGTGCACGAGGTATATGTTTTCTATTATGCTATTTTCCTTACATTAATATGGCTCTTCTTTTACTGCTACGACTTTACCAGGGGATAAACGAAAAAAATTAATAAAATAACCTCATGAAATAATTATTGTGTTGCCAAAGAACCTTGGTAAATGTACTGTTGAATTAAATATGTCTGTTTAAAGTGGGTCAAAATTGAGTATAAAGGAGACTGGTTACGTTTATGGAAACAAATCATAATTTTTATCAAAATTAAAACAGTATAGGTACAAATGAAACTATCGACAAACAATTGAATCAATTTAGTTTTCATATAATATAGTAGTTTTTACAGATAGTATTTAAAATACTTCAAATGTAACAAAAGGTAGTATCAAAAATGACATCTAGAACATTTTGATAACACACAACGTATAGCTTGGCTACTGATTATATGATAGTATTTAAATCAAACTATCAATATTCATAATTAATAAATTTCAGTGGGTTTTATTGGCAAACATTTTTCAAATTCCTTCTTACCATCGCATCGCTGAAATTGATTTTCACGATACCGAAGGCTAATAAAGTTAAATAAATGATGACCAAGAAATACATTCCGTATTTTATGTTGCATTAGGGTTCCGCAAGGACGCTTAGAAAATTTATAAATATTGGACCGTTTATAGCGTCATCTCTCACGCGTCCTATACTAACATACTGATTTAGTTACGAGCAAATAATGTACGTAGGACGCGTGAAGCTTTAAGTAACTTAATGTTCATTACTTTGGAACATTTCTTTTAATTCTTTAACGAGTATTTTACTCATCAGATTATTTTTTTTTAGTTAAATAGATATGTGTCGTTCAGCCTTATATTATATACCTACCTAGGCATATTATTTATTAACGAATCAAATAATAAAATGAATTAAAAACTTAAATTCTATAGTTTACCTTGTTTTTTATGTCTTATTTAAAAATAATTAGACTTAAATGGAACGTACTAAGATCTGTTATGTAAGTTATGAATTAATTCTCTGTGACCGCACAAGTGCAGCCAACTCTTTAAAGTGTGGTTAGTAAGCGATAGTTTTAGTTAACATGTGCAAACTAATCATTATGAATGTGTAGATAAAGTGGCGTAAGTCGATTACCGTCATAATAATACTAAGGTTGCTAATATTTTTGCTTGTCTTCCGTAAAAAATATACAGAATTTACGTTTGTACTTACGTAACGTAATGGTCGCCTTATCGATTACACAAAGGACTCCTCAGTAAATATGTAAGTTTATGGTTATTGGTTTAACTTTAGTTAAAACGATCTTTTGTTGGATAACTCTTGACCCGAACCAATATAAAATTTGGGGAACGTGGACGTGACGTTCATAACAAGATTTTCATTAAGGCTCGGAAATTTCATATTGAAATTTTAGTCACCTTGGCGTTGTCTATAAATTATGTTTAACTGTTAAGACCTGGATACTGATTTTTCACATATTTATCGTACTATACACCATCAGTATCTACAAATCCGCAATAAATTTTCCAAAACTGTACTGTCAGTTATTTTTCTCTTGCTTCTGCCACAATTTTACGGTGTATGAAACTGCCCGCTGATGTATGGCATAGCCTAGTTGCAATTCCAAAACTTACCTTTATTATTTTTACGTAGAAGAATAATGTCAACACTTTCTCAATTATTATAACTTGCGGAGTTTTATTTCCAGAAAAATTATCTTTTAAAGTTCCATTATCATGTGTAAGTACATGTTACTTGAATTAACTTAAATGTATGTACCTACTTTTTATAGATATTCACAATTAAACGGGGCATTATCTTTCCTATTTTTTGTTACTATGTCATCATAGTAAAAACTATGCCTTACTGCCATAGAGTAAAGGATAAGTGTCTTCATTACCGTTTTGAAAACCTTTTACCGAGTAAAAGAAAATTCAAGATCTTTGAATCCGTCGTAAAGTTTTGCAGGATAAGGAAAAGGATTTTATTAGGTAGGTACATGATCCAGTCTTTATTCGTAAATAGGCTTGAAAATAAATCATCAACATACAATTAAAGCTACAATTCTAATTCAATTAATATTTTTGTTAGAAGTAAGCAAACAGCACCCATCAGCTAGCCAGGATTTTAATTTTTATTTATTTATTTTAAACGGTATTCTGTCAACCAAATAAAAAAATAATAAATACAAAATTACACTTATATTTGTATTTTTCGAGACGAAACTCTACTTTTATAATGTACGAGACCCATTTAAAAAGTTTACAGCTCATTAGCTCCAAAGTGTCGTAAAACGTTCTCCCGACAGCTACATTTTTGCCGCCCTCCTTTTAAATTAAATCAAAACGACCTTAAGGCGCTTTTGATATTGAAAAATCTAGAAAACAAATTAATTATACAAAAATTATATTTGCTCAAATGCAAAATTGACAAATTTAAACGTTCGTTAGGCTGACAATTTGTTCAAGCTGAAAGTGGAACGTGATTCCAATTAGTTGAGTTATAACGTTGAGTGATGTGGCTGACTCTCATTTACGGTCGAATTTGCAATCAAAATGACAAAGCATCATTATAGTAAAGAACTATGTAAAAATAATTATCTAACAATTTAAACAGCTAGAAGTATGTCATTTGTTTCACAAAAATCTTCGAAATGAGATAGACAGTAGAGATGTTCAATTGTACAATGTACACCCTTTGAAATGGAGAAAGTCACAAAAGTGTGCTTGTCTAAATAAAAAAGACGTGTGGCACTCGAGGACTGCCGCGGTAAAGCTATTGCATAGCATGCCTTCAAGCCACACCTCCGTGCCCGTCGGAGTGGGGAGCGTGAGGTTTTTTCGTTACGGAATTTCTGGATTCGGTCCCCGCGCTCAAGGCCCGCGATAGAAGCTATGCAATAGCTTAACAAAAAATAAATATTAGATATATTATGTAGGTAATATAACACGGACCAATTTCAAGTCTCTACCTACTGCAATAAAAATATTAAATCAGAACATTATGTCCTCTTATGCGCGACGGCTATTGTTTTTTTTGAAATACCATTCCAGTATGCCAAATCACAATACAGCGATATCGATTTACAGCATTTTGCAGATAAACATACTTTCCTTTTTATGAAATTAATCATTTATCACACTCACAATACCAACTTGACTCGATCACTCGAGTCACCTGAGTACAAAAGCTTTAAAAATGTCTACGAAAAGATTTCCAGTATTTGTGGTTTTATTTTTATTTTGTAAGTACAAGTTTGTTAAGAAGACAAATATGAATTGGTAAATATGTATATAATACAATTTATCTATTATAGGTCATCCACAACACATTAAAAGTGAAACATATTCAACAATGTACAATGACGAGGAAATTCAAAATCTTAATCAAGGATCTAAACAAACTGTCCATACGTTAAAAGGTCGTTTTAATGAAGAAGCAAAAAGGCTCGTCAAATGTGGAGAAATAGAAGAAAATACGAAAAATATAACTCAAACGGCCCCGAAATACAATGAGTCCCATAAAGATCAATCAATTGATGAAAAAACTGGCAAGGATATGGATATTGCAGATGTAGAAATGAAAATTTTAGCTGAAATGTTGAAAGACTTCGAAGACCATCCCTTGCGACTTGATGAGGATGAACCCGTCAAAACTGTTAACAATAATACAGATTCACATTCAAACGATTACGTAGTGGACAAAACTCACAAAGAGTTTGAATTTGAATCTTTGTTGATTAAAAATGAAGCTGCAAGCATGTTCAGATATACAGATGATGACAAAGACGATAATGATGACAATAATAGTACGATAACTACTAATAAAAATAACACTCGAAGAGTTTATCCTTACGATTCAAACCAGGCACAAATTCCGCGAAACTACTACAATCCGTTTGAAAACCCACCACCACGATCTAATATGCAATCACCTGTTCCGAATGCGGATCTAAGTCGTAAGGTTACGAAAGCTAATAATAATCTAAATAATAATCCAAATCATCCAAATAATATAAATAATCTAAATCATCCAAATCATGCAAATAATATAAATAACCTAAATAATCCAAGTAATTTAAATAATTTAAACTACAATTCGAACCCATCATTGGGCAACGCGAACAAGGAAATATCCCCATTGAATGCCGCTCGAGAAACAACAACAGTTTCTAACGATATAGCAAGTGAGTACAAAAACAATGCATTAAAGCAAGACATTGATGATATGGACATAGATTTATTCAGCCATTTAAATCGCAATTTTTCATCTGAGGAGTTAAGAAATATCACAAGTGATCCAACTAAAGGTTTTGGTATTTCAGACATGGTCAGGTCGAATTTGATGCTAATCGATCACCCCCGAGTTTGTTATGCTTGTAGTAGCACAGTTAGCCCTTCGTGCTGGTCTCCAGATAGAAGAACACCAACAAAATACTGCCGACAGGACCATAACGCGTGTTTAACGAAACTCTACAGACATAGAGGTAATTCAAATAATAATTCAAATAATACTTTCAAATGTAGAAAACATTAATTTCCTATTGATAAAGTATATAATTGCAGGTATATCTTTCATTATTCGGGACTGCGGTGACGCCTGCTTGAACAACAACTTAGCTGAATACGGCATTCGATACAAATCTTGTACAATTTGCCACTCCGATTTATGCAACGGTGCTTACTCTGTACAAATTTATGCACTAAATATTATAATTATGCTATTAATATCATCGTTTTTCAAAATCACTATTTAAGCTCTGTATAAAAGTAATTATATTGGTCCTTATAATATATACTTAACCTATTATTTTGTTACTATGTCTGTATTTTTATTTAGTTCCTAACGGGAATATAATATAGCAATATTATTATGAATTATAATAAGGGAATCTAGTACATCCGCACTCATGGTTTTTTTAAAGATTTTCAGCAATCTGTCCTTTCAAGGATGCCATTTGCTTTTGACTTTATAAATAACACACACGCATATTTTTTATGATAGGTACATATACTAAGATATTTTTTATTGGGATATAAGGAGGCATATTTTATTTCTTGATTTGCTACCTCGTTATACATACATATTATGAAAGTTTTATCCTAGTCACGGCACGTCACGGTGCGGTCTGCGGATGACTAGAACAAAAATGAATCTCTTTATATGGATCGAAAAACAATCACTGTGAAATAAGTAAAAGTATAAAGGAGGAGAAATTATATGTATAAGGATATATGTCTTGTAATCATATTTAATTAAATATCTACTTCTCTAGTACTACTCAATTTTAGAGCGCCTAAATGCATTTGGATGACAAAAAAAAACTCCTTCACAAGTAGTACTAGGTATAGTCATATAAAATATCACTTGGAAATTTATGCAATTATAAAGCAAAGCACAACCAGACTAAAGTTTTCTTTAAAAATGTCTATCATTTGTATAAACTTCGGAGTTCAGTTGCGCCCGCGCCGGTGTTGTGTACGTACGCTGTTAAGATTTGTGATACCATTGTGTTTGAATGCAAGTCGCCATGAATAAACGATTTTTGAACGAGTATGGAAAATCATTTAAAATACAAGGGAATTTAACAATTGTGGAGATATTGTGTTATTCTATCAGTATTTAATCGTAAGTAAGAAGTAAACTAAAATAGTGTTGGCAAGACGGTGAGAATAGTTTAAAAAAAATAAACAATTTACTTCACCGGCTATAAATAGTCATAGCTTGTACACGCATACGTCTAGTTGTCTCGTGATATGTTTAACAATGCTTGGCACTGAACCGGACCGAGTTGAAAACATCTAGGTTTTCTAACTGTAGAAAATAGAAATAGAAGTGTCAATAATAATGCATTTAAATTCAAACATTGTGCCTACCAAAATTATACTCACACATCACATCATCCGTATCTCTACCATAAATAAAAAAATAAGTAACTTTGCACATAAGACTTGAATCTGTGCGGTGCAAGCTGCTAAAAGCTAGTCATAAATAAAACTCTGAAAGTTCGACTTCTATTTCTTGCTTTTTAATAAAATTTTAATTATCATAATGATACTGATAATAATTTAAATTTTAATTATATACCTACACAACGTTTACAACAATCACGCTTTTGTATTTACATTATCTTATCAACATTCTGTAAAAATATGCACGCTTGGTAAGAACTTTCGGTGTCAATGAGCAAAGTCATAGATATTCAGCTCATTCATTGACTGCCAAAAAAGCCGCGCACGTGTGGTTTTAAATACAATAAAATAATAGGTACTTCAAATACAATGCTTGGGAATGACATTTTTATAATGTAAGGATTTTATAGAGTAAAGATTTTTTAATCAATGTGATCATTGCAAACTTTTGCCATAAGGTCGCGTTGGTCGCGTCTGAAAATAGGCAGGAAGGTCCACTTCAGCAATAGAGTAATGAATTAAATTCAAAAAATAATTATTAAATATGATAGAATCTTGAAGAAATTATAATTCCATTTATTTAATTAAACCCCTGCAAACGACGAATACTATGG
The DNA here is from genome assembly GCA_907164665.1 of Colias nastes. Taxonomy (NCBI): domain Eukaryota; kingdom Metazoa; phylum Arthropoda; class Insecta; order Lepidoptera; family Pieridae; genus Colias; species Colias nastes. Next base: position 6,935 of record CAJQZM010023223.1, on the reverse strand, counting down.
ACGTCATTTGCCAGTTTCTAGGTAGAAATTCTAACAACAAATTAAAAATGTACTGTTAACGTTCTTGGCATAATATGATAATATATATAACTGCCAATGATAAACGTCAGCAAGGAGTAAACATATTAGGACAACAATTTACTCAACGGTTTTGGAACGGGACTCCCCCGGGAGCTTTATAGAGTGTAAAAATGAGAAAACAAAAGTATTAAAAATGTCCCTTTATGGGATATATTATTAATATTATGAGGGTAGCAACTGTAGGTCGGCGTAAAGGCCAACAGGCCACCGACCACAGCCACCGTTCGCCAGCGAATCTATACATATTATAATAAAATCGTAGGAAAGTCAAAACTGTACATTGAATATTTTTTTAAAAGAATACTTGGGGCGTGATCCACACTAGGTACCGAAGCCAAAAATATAGTTTTTATAATTTTTGTCTGTTTGTCTGTATGTATGTCCGGTCTAATCTCAAAAAGTACTGCATGGATTTACTTCAAATTTGGTACAGAGATAGCTTTAGACCTGAGAAGGGACATAGGATAGGTTTTATCCCGGAAATCCCACGGGAACGGGAACTATGCGGATTTTTTTTTACTAAGCGCTGGCGAAAAGCTAGTTTTTCATATATTTTGTATCGACGCACCGCACACGTTAGCTGGTGGCGACCACTCGTTAAGAAGTGTCTGCGACGAAACATAAACGTAAAAGAATGTGTCAAGTAGCTGTCGCTGGCCACTAGTGGCCTGTTTGTGCCGACTCTTACAGTTACGACTAGGTAGAACTACAATTATTTTGAAAAATAATTATCAAATTAAACAAATATTAACGGATACCTACTCATGCTGTTTCAATTTATTTAAAACTAGCAATGCCCTGCGGTTTCACCCGCATAGATAGCGATATCGTGACAGTGAAAAGTCTACTATAGGTCGGAATATAGGTTTAATTTTTAATCACATGAAAATCACCTTCACCCCGGCCCGCACTACGCCTGCTCATTGTATTAAACAGTATACCTCCTATTTTCTGTAGATTGACACTTTTAAAAATTCGTTATATCTTTTGAATGGAATATCCAATTTTTTTAATTTAAAAAGTATTTTGCTGGTATTGAAACAGTCTTTAATAAAACATCATTTAATGGGATAAGGATTAATATATGTGTATGGATAACATGGTTTGATTACTGTCGGCACTTCTATTTACTTTGAAAACGTGAAAAAGTTGTTGTAGTAACATAACTACTGAAGATGGACATAGGGTATCGCGGACTTTCTTGTAGATATTGATCCATTCTATAATACCGTAGAACATTTTTTTGTTCTATCTTCAATAGATTCCGCAGCGCACGCGATGATTTTCGAAAATGCAATATAGCCTATGTTGCTCAGTGAAGATGCAGCTTTATAATGGTGAAAGAATTTTTGAAATCGGTCCAGTAGTTTATGCGTGAAAACCATACATACATACATACATACATACATACTTACATAATTACAAACTTTTCCTCTTTATAATATTAGTATAGATAGGTACTATAAATACTTATTAACATTTTTTCAAATAATTTCTAGGTAATAGATAGCTTAGTAAAGCTAACTGAATAATTAGTCTACCTACCCTCCATGACACAAATAAAGTGATCAACTTTTAAAATCCTTGATGAATTAAACTGTTTATACATAGATTACTCTTTAATTAGTTAATTGTATTAGGTACGCAATATAATTAAATACAATCGTTACAAATGTGTAGTTAGTAATTAACAATAATTTTATTATTGAGCACTGACGCATGATGACTCATGACGTCGATATTATCGGCGGTCGATATCCAGTGACGTAGCAACACGAACGATTTGTAGGTGGTAGGTGTAAAGGGCAATCAATTTTATCAATTATCATTCTCTGTACCGTGTCTGTACCTAAGTACAATTAAGTTATACTTATCTTCAATTTAGTGAACTGTTAAAATTATAAGCAAAAAAGAATTAAGTACCTTCTTATACAGACGTACCTATTAAAACGGATCCTAATACTTGAAAAGTATCTTATTCTAATGATATTTTGGAATTGGTATTCGCTTCCGGTATAAATGTTCATATAATATTTTAAAATAAAAATAGCCCAACTTTTATTTTATGGGTCTCGAATTCCCGTATTAGTGTATAATCTATGGTCGCGAATGAGAGAAGCAACGGAGGGAAGAGTTGAAAAACCGAATACTTCCAAATTGGCTCCATTATTATAACGGGTAAACGCAAAAAACATTTATAGATATATGTACGCATGTGCAATAACAAACAAAAATAAAAATTCTATATAGTAATAAATCAGATATTTTCCTAGGAAAATTGATTTTTATAGTTACTTTGTCAACAAAAGTAAGAATTTTTTAATTCTAGTTGTATTTGAATATAATATTTTATCTTCTATGATTATATCATGATTTTCTCAACGTCGATAAGAAATCAATAGGAAATTAATAAAATGCAAGAAAAATAAATTCTTTATCAAGTTTTTTGTTGGCTGGCAACTCAGTAATCTACGATTTCTGTGCGCGGCTCGCGCCCTTCGCGTTCCACACTTCGCAGTCGTGCGTAGGTCGTTTGTAATACGTCGTGTCGTGTGATTTTAGCGTTAGTTCGGGACGGTTGTCACTGGTTGTAATTTATACCAAAGCTCAACAGAAAATTTGCAGCTTATTATTCATTCTTCGTGTATAACAAAAACACAAAAAGTAAGCATTTTAATTTTATAATTATTAACAAAAGCAATTTTAGAATTACACCGTTTTCGTAGTTTATTAAATATTATTTCCTCTATGACTATATTATAACCTCATAGCGTTTTAAAAATTACTTGGTTGTCAGAAATTAACAACACGCTCATTTTATTGTGTTTTTCTGTTATATTCGTGAATTACCCATTATTAAATGATATTTCTATTGTAAGGTTATTGCACATGCTTACGTAATGTGCTCGTGACAAAGCCAAGTCTAGTTTTCCCACTGACATTGATTTCCACGTTATCCTGACCTACTTTGAATGGAAACTTGGTATAATTTAAAATTAGCTTAACTTCTAATACGGTTTCATGGTCTCAATGGCACATATCTAACATTGCTCGCTTTCGTCATTGACCTTTGTGTTATGTAATGTAAGTCTTGAAATAATGATTCAAGTGCACAATATAATACACGATCGTGGGATTAAATGAGTTATCGTCTTGATAAGTCTTTAATGGTGTTAATTTTAGATAGATTTTCTGTAACAGATAATTTTTTTAACTTTTCCTGTTATATATTTCGTATATTTTTTACAGCAGAACAATGGGTGTACCTGCTGGTAATGCTGAAAATGGAAAGAAAATCTTTGTACAAAGATGTGCACAGTGCCACACTGTAAGTTTAATTACCTATATATTATTTTATGATTTTGTTCAAGGGTGTGATATGATTGTTTTCTATGATAAGGGAACTATTAATAACTATTTGTTTTAAATAATAAAGAGGTAATAAATCTAACCATTGCAAACATTTTACACCATAGCATAAATTATTACATCATACATCAGCATTTAATGAGGATAACTTAGTATTCATGGCTGTGGCATATAAAATCTTCCATGTATGTCATTTTATTTTAATTAATTGGTAAATTTTACTTTTCCACAGGTTGAAGCTGGCGGCAAACACAAAGTAGGCCCCAACCTTCACGGTTTTTGGGGACGCAAAACTGGCCAAGCTCCTGGATTCTCATACTCAGATGCCAACAAGTCCAAAGGTAATTTAACATAACCTTATTTATTTCCTTTTATTTTTTCATTGAGATAGTTTCACTTTTTATTTTACTTTTTTTCATTTTGTTAATTTCATGCGTGACAGCATTTGTGGTAGTGCTCTACATTTCACTTGCAAAGATCAAGAAATTTTTAGTACTTTCATAAATGCACTTTCTATATACAGGGTGTAATCGTTAAGTGTGCACAGGCGATTATTCCGTAACTATTGCAGATATCAAAAAACTTTAAACTGATATCGAAAGTACTTAACCTAATGAGTAAAATGGCCTTATTAAATTTTTAAAAATAAAACGAGAAACATCTAAAAATGTTACATTAAACGCTCCCATACATTTTATTTCCCATACATTTTGTATTCATAGCAGATTTTCGAAGTGACGTCCTCATTGTGCAATACAATGAGGAGCACTATTTACAGTTTCGAAATGAACTTCCCTTCAAATTTGCAAAGTAATTTAAGCAGAGAACCAAAAAAAGAAAGAAAAAGCTAAAATCTTTCATATTAAATGTACATGGGATAGTCATATCTCATACTAAATGTATGGGAGGGTTTCAAGTTAATTTTTTAGATATTTCTCGTTTTATTTTTTAAAATTTATTATGGCCATTTTACTCATTAGGTTAAGTACTTTCGAAATCAGTTTAAAGTTTTTTGATATCTGTAATAGTTACGGAATAATCGCCTGTGCACACTTAACGATTACACCCTGTATATTATAAAAGAAAATAGCATGTTCCCATTACGAATAGATACTAGGAGGAATAATATTAAAATATTTTTTTTTTACTTGATATCTTAGTTTCCATCTTTTATCAACATTCCTCTGATGGTTACATCATACACATCAAATTATAATCAATCAAATGCTGATTTTATATTTGCAAGTCACTAAAACATATGAAAAGATTATTTGACAGTATATTAAAAATAATATTTCATTCAAACACTTTCCTCTTTTTTTTTAAATATTTCACTTGTGTGAAGAGTTAATAAAAATAGAAAATTTCATTAGGTATATTATGTTGTGCTGTTATCGTTATATTTTTAATCGTACATACTTCCATTGTTACAATATAATTATTAGGTAAATTCTGTGAAAAGTTAATATTTTCATATCATATCTAATAAAAAATGGAAGGCGTTATTCAAAGTTCTACAGGTTTATTAGTATTTTTAAAATGTAAAGTATGAGCTTTGTAAATTTCTCAGGATTGTGCTTGAAACTTATTTAAGGACAAAGAATGGAAAATTTCCAATCCATATACATCATAGTTCATTACATACTGTAGTTATTATCAGCATTGAAATTTGAAAATGTTCTCCATATCAATTACAATAGCTTCTTTGAAAGATTGATGTGATTACACACTTATGTAACATATTCTGTAAACCCTTATCATATCTAGGTTATGAAAGGAGATATGATTTTTGCCCTTGACTTTAGCATTATTATCTTAAATTATCATTAAATTCTATCAAGTAATTTATTAATAATAATGATTGCATTTTGCAGGCATCACCTGGGGTGAGGACACCCTGTTTGTGTACTTGGAGAACCCTAAGAAGTATATCCCTGGAACTAAGATGGTGTTCGCCGGTTTAAAGAAGGCCAATGAACGCGCGGACCTCATTGCATACCTCAAGGAAGCCACTAACTAACTTATATGAACCTAGGAAAAAATCATAGAAATAGAATGTTCCGTTGATATTGGCGCCCTTCTAATTTCTTAGCTAAATCAGTATCCTTATTGTGTAATTATGTATTTATTGTACAATCATACTTCATGTGACACAATAGTATAATTAAAGTTTTGTCGCTGTAATTATAGGTATAGCAATGGATTAGTCTGGTGGTCCAGGCCTATCCTTTTTCCGATGGCCCACCATAGAATCTCGTTGACAGTATGTAACAATTAAATTGTTTACTATTGAAGTAAATGCAGCTGTCTAGTGTTTTTGACCCATGTCACTAGATTAAATTTGCTATACCTAATATTACACTGTGACAAATGTGTGCGAGTACAGCAAATGTGCGTAAACTATTGTTTGACAACAATAATTGTGTATGGTAACTATGTTGTGAATGTTTTTGATGTTATTAAATTATTAATAGATATCATTCATAGCATTTTATTTGTACCTTAAATGGATCTATTTAATAGATTCCATGGTTTGTTACCGACTATTAGTTTAATTAAATTTATGATAATTAATAAACAATTACAAAGTTTTTTTTTTTAAAATTTTTTTAAATCCTTTTTTTATGTTTAAATATTTAAGTTTTTATTTATCTCTATATTTTATAGGGCAAATTCTATGAAAAGGTTCCGATTATGATATTACATTCCTAGTATATGGATAGTCATAATGGATTAAAACGCGATACGATTATGCTTACGTAGAAACAATTATACAGGCTGATAAGGTGTGTAAGCCAACCCTAATCTGTGTAATGAGGAATAACATGTGATCGTATTTCAAATAGTTTCCAAGTAAATACATACCTAATTAATTTAAAGTGCTTGTTGGTTTGCAATTTAAGAACATATTGATGTCAATGTGACTATGAATCCGATAATTAATTTGTATGTGGGACGAAAAATATAGGTATAGCCATGGTAAAGCATATTCGATGAGAAAGACTAGGTAGGTAGGTAAGTGCAAACGAAAATGTTTGACGAAATTTTTATTGAGAAATATTTTTTTTTAATAATGTTCACACGTTTTCATAAAATATAGAAGTAGTAGTAGATAGCTATGTAGGTAATAGTACCTAAACTCGGTTGCTCGGTAATGAACTTTTTATAATTTCGACCAACGTATGAACACGTATAACTCGATTTGACCCATCACATCGATACCATCGATTGGTCATGGCTCATGAGTCATGCCGTAGGCTCATGCACTCGTGCACAGTGCTAGAATAGTTTCACGGTAATAATTAATAAATATTACCGATTATACCTATTGTTGAATAACGATTCATATGAAGGGTCATAAAGAAGTACCTTTACAAAATAATACACGGTAGAAAATAATGACGATTCAAAGTGAATCGTTTGGAAAAATTATGAACTTAGGCTGTTTTCCAATTACAGAGCATAATGCGACTCAGTGGCGCACA
>CAJQZM010023222.1:0-41380 GCA_907164665.1 Colias nastes | reverse complement strand
TTTCACTTTAAAACAAATAAAAAATGAGCGTGACGTTCGCGCCAATGCGCGAGCAAGCGACTGAGTGCAGTTACGCCACATGACGTATGTTGAGTGGAACATAAGTGATGTAGGCGGTATCGACTCCATATTAATATTATCTCAATGAATTGGTATTACTTTTTTATGTAGCGTCTTATTGATTTTTATAATTTAAGAAATTGATATACAGGGTGTAATCGTTAAGTGTGCACAGGCGATTATTCCGTAACTATTGCAGATATCCAAAAAGTTTATACTGACATCGAAAGCCCTTTACCTAATGAGTAAAATGACAACAATGACTTTTAAAAATAAAACGGGAAATATACATCCTGTAGGTATATATTAATTATTGAGGTAGGTAATGTGATAGGTAGTAGGTACCTACCAACAACAAAATATACATTTAATCTATATTTTATTGTTGGTAAGCTCTCATCATAATCTAATAGATTCTGATGAGAGCTTACAATCTGGGATTTGCGCGACAAAAAATAACTAGGTAACCTATTTTTACATGCAGTTCATTTCTTATGTATCTACCTTATACCTATCTATAAACTCTTTTTGAACACATCCAATCGTTCCAACAGCTTTTCTATCAAATTAGAAATAACAAACAAGCTCGTATTACCTATATCATAACTTATATTTATTTGTAATCCATAAATTAATAAAAATCTGTCAATATGGCTATACTACACGCGCCCCCAGGTGTTGTTCGCATCTGCCGGCATTAATAACCCATTGTTAGGTACATATCGCTTATTTACCATACACCACGACGGACAGATGTTTTTTGTTATAGTATATATTTCGATTTTTTTTCCGTTTCGCTCACGGCGTGAGTTTTTTTGGTGTTTTATTTTTGCTGAGTATGGAAATATATTATTTTATTCTGTAGGACGTAGATTTTTTCATCCCCTATTTCCAGCTTTTAAGGGTTGATTTAAACAAAAAAGTAGGTAACTTTAGGTAACTTTACGTTTGACCTATTGAAACTATTTTTATTAGGTAGGTAGGTATCCCTAATTTTTGCAAATCAGTGTGGTAAATCTATAATAACGTAACAGTTTTGCATTTAAAACATTAGAACCTAACCTATCTCTCTCTCTCTCTCTCTTCAGCCTTTCCCCGTCCACTGTTGGACATAGGCCTCGTTGAACCTAACCTGTTATTGGTTAAATGCAAAAATACTTAATACGAATTTATTGTAAAGATGTTGTTACACAAACCCAATTTATTTATTTTTCCAAACATTGAACACAAATGACGATTGACGAAGCTAAGTATTAATAATTGGAAATTGTCAATTTGTTTTTTTCAATTGTCGTGAATGTAATTACCTATAGGTAGTTAATAATTGCTATACCTAATTCACGATAATTTGATGAAGGGGCGGTTAATACTATAGAGTTACTAAAATGTAGACGATCCTATTTTAAATAGGTAGATAGGTGTAAACTAGTAGCATTCAGTTGTATACCTACTTACCTAACTATAGGCAGGTATTTTAAAAATTTAGGCTTTAAAGACTAATAGGTTATGGTGCAGATGTCGGTCTTATGTGTATCGTGCGATTTCTACCAGACAACTCAACAACTGTTTAAATATATCTACCACCTACACACAATATTATTTTTTCATTTAGGTAGGTAATTAGTAATTACCTTCTTACATGAATAATATCGATAAAACATGTACCTACCTATCGATATAAGTGATGTACCTAGAATGTCGATAAACGAAGGGATGTCGATTCGTGACCAATCGATTTTAAATTCATTAAAGTTTTTATGCATTTTCATTTGACGACATTTTTATTGTTTCATAAAAATTTAAAATAATTAATGGCTTCTGAAATAAAATGTTTAACACGTAAGTATTAATGGAATGAATGGATTACAAGTAATTGAAGTTATTAATTATTGAAGTTGTTAATTTAAAACTAGGTACCTATAATTAATTGTGAGTCATTATTGTGATCCATGGCCAATAATTTAGGCAGTTAGGTACCTACCTATACATTATAATGTGCGTATCTATTAATAGACAAGCCTACGTAAAAGTTCCCTACAACTTAAAATAACAACAAAGTAGGCCTAACCTAATCCGCAAAAGAATTCTCTTGCAGGAAACTCATATCAAAATTTTACTCCCTAAAACGAAACGACAAAATATTGAAAGGTATAGATAGTTAGATCAAAAATTTTCTAAATCAAGGCAAAATTAAGGACAAAATATCGATAGGTAGGTACCTACCTAAGTATAGGTAGGTACTTAGATATTATTTTTTAAAATCGACAGCTACCTAGAAGGATAACTCTTTCCTCTCTCTATATTATTACCTTTACCTATAAACTAAAGGCATTTTTACATAAACGTAGCGCTAAACCGAAAGACAGTGTCGGGTCACGCGATCAATATCGCAGTTCCCCCCGCACCGCGCTACACGTGACAAATGTGCGTGATGGGAATAGATCGGATTAAACGTGTTATTTTGGTTGTTTTAAGATACATAATACATTATAAATTATAATTTACAGTACGTATTTATTGTATTTAATAAGTATGTAGGTATCAACTATCAATACCTACTTAAAATTACATAGATACTTACCTACTTAGTAGGTAGTAATGACCTACCTAGGTAGGTACGCAACTGTGTTAATTACCTAGATACCTAATTAGAATCTGTAATAGTTCAAATACCTAAGTATAAAAGACGGAAAACTATCTAGTGACAAAAAAATTGCGTCGTCTACGTTCGTAAATCAAACACGTCATGAAAATTTCATTATACCTACCTATGTACAGGTACATACATGTTCATGATTAAGTCATATTAAAATATGTATATAAAACAAAAATCTCTCTGAGGAGCCTTATAGTTTATTCTTATATACTTCGAACTAATTGGGCCATATTTGTTTTAATATCTAAAACAATGTTAACGTCTTTTCTAATTTTATAAAAAGAATTAAATCTCTATTGACCAATCATCATCGCCTATTTTGTCACATTCCATTTCAATAGAACCACGAACTGAAATAAAATGTCAGCCGTCCCGCCTCATGTGACACAACCGACCAATCAGCGATGTCGCATTACCGCCCGCGACATAACCGACCAATCAGCGATGTCGCATTACCGCCCGCGACAAAACCGACCAATCACGCGCGTCGCACGGATCCGGTGACACCCAGTGACATCCAATGACATTCAGTTGACATCCATGGAGAGGTCAACGCCCTGGTTGGAGGGAATTCTATTCGATGGAATGTTTTTGTTATTTTTTTCGTAGTTTGGAAGGGACGTTTTTGATGACGTGATTATTATTTGATGATTTTGTTTTACAGTTGTTTTTAATAGTAATATACTAATATAGTAATAGACAGTAATACCTATAGTACCTAATTATTGTTATTTATTTTTTAATATAAGTGGACGTTAAGTTTAATAAAAATTTAAAATACCTACAGATTTCAATTTAGTTCTAATAATTATTATACCTAGCTATATCAATATGTAGCTACTTTTTCAAGTTTCTTTGAGCTGAATTTGTTAACGATTTTTTCTATCTATAGGTAAGATTCAAGTTTGGCTAATTGGAATCTGCTATAGCTACGAAAACCAATGTTTTATATTTATCTAAAACCTTTTTCTTTCAATTTAATTAATTATAAATTATAGATATTGAAATAAGTAGATACTTTATCTAGAAGTTCTTATTATAGGTAGGATCTAGGTATATATACCTAGAGGCGTCTATGAGAACAAAATGAAGATCTAAATAATTTAATTACCCATCAATGATTTCTCATACCAATCAAAGGAAAAGCCGCTCATTAATTGGAAATAAGTATAATTAAAATCCGTGCTTCACAAGTTTATAGAGCCATCTCTAATAAATGTGTCGTTTTATCGTGGTATTAAGGGCCGACATATAAATGGTTGATTGGAGGCGCCATTATAAAACCAGTGTTGGTTGACCCCTCGGTTCTTGTATGTAATTTTGAATTCATTTTTTTAAGATTTCGATTTTAAAAGATTTCTAAGATCTTTGATATATTGGTACGTTTGGAAATGATGAAAATCTATAGGTACTGTAATATTATAAAGATGAAGAATTTGTTTGTTTGTTTGAACACGCTAATCTCAGTAGCTACCTACTGGTCCGACTTGAAAAATTCTTTCGGTGTTAGATAGCCTATTTATCGAGGAAGGCCATATACTTATATATAGGCTATAGTACATCACGCTAAGACTAACAGGAGCGGAGCAATGCGGGTGAAACCGCGGGACGCAGCTAGTGATTGTATAACTTCAAGAGTTCAAGATAAACTGGTCGTTAACTTGGAGACCGACTTATAAAGTTTTTAATGTTTTTATGGTGACAATTTGAGTTAACAATGACAATTTGAGCTGTTGACAACTGCGTTGATTAGACCTTAGGTAGGTTCTGTAATCCTGCCTTAAAATTATCTTGGTTTACTTATTTGGTATTTTAATTACCTACGTAGGTAGGTACAGAATGCACTTATTTTTTTTTCTTTTATACGTTGTTCCTAGTTTTAGATATCTTACACTTAGGTACCTACCTACTGCATTCTTTTTCTATCTCAAAATACTTAGAAGAATTAATTCGAATCGGAATGGAATATCCAATAGGAAAAAAATTACCTGTCGACTAATACTAGATAATATCCACCTAGTTTTTAATCGCCTTACGCGATATCCAACACATAAACAATTACTATTTAGGTATCTATTCAATTTGAATAAATAGTTATTAAAATGACCGTATTAATTAGTCGTATATTAATACCTAGGTCGAAATAATTATGGTGCTTGTGTTTTCAGCTTTAGGTAGATGGGTGTAGTTTTTTACCGATAGATATTACGTAAATAGGTAGAACCTACCTAGGTATGATGATTAATATTTTTTTAGATAGGTAATAAAATACGTTTATTATCTTAAACACTATTAAGTAATACTTATTGTTATATACCTAAACAATTCTCCAAACAAAGCAGTTGTCGCCAAGCAATCTATGCGATCGATCAGCACCATCTGGCGGCAAATTGCGTGAACGTGACTCAGCGGTTATGGTACCTACTGATATGATTTCATACTTTTTGGCTTCAAGTTTGGGGTTTAGATATATTGCTTTGGTTCCTTGTTTATGAAGGAACAACATAAACAATAAAGTATTTTTATAAAATCATTATTTTTAGGTAGGTAAGGTAGGCTATAGTCTATACCTACCTAGTAGTTTAGGATCCCACAGCAGGATTAGTGCGTTCATAGTTTTTTGATAAACCCTAATACCCCAGCCACACGACTCGACGAGTGGTATGGGAAGTGACGAGGGAAGTAGGCAGGGACGTAGTGTGGCCACGTTACTCGTCATGCCACTCGTCGTGCTCATCGTCCTGCTCACTGCTCCCTATTTTGTCGGCTTTTGCGCGCGAGTCAAAGGACCGGCAATACGAGTGCGAATTAGGGATGGGCGTCATGGAATCAACGGACTAGTTAAATTAACCGTCTATATTAGGGCATGCAGAACCGAGTCCGGTTCCAAGTTTCTGAAACCCGGTTCCAAATCGAGCTCAGAACCGGGTAGAACCGGGTTACCCGGTTCTTTTATAATACCTCGGAAAAAAATACGAAATTAAATAAAAGTAACTGTAAAAGTACCTGATGGGCATTTTATTTTACGCGGATTGTGTCTTATTTTATTTTATTAATAAAAAAACAAAATTTCAATACTTCTCTTTATTTATCAGTCTTATAAAAGTACCTTTTTATCATAATATCACATATAAACTTAAACCTTATTCATTAAAGCAAAAAACCGGCCAAGTGCGAGTCGGACTCGCGCTCCGAGGGCTCCGAACAAACCTATTTCTTATAATGTTGTAACTTTAAAATTTATATTATATATAGAATCCAAAGCCCAAGTTGCCTCAAAAAAGCTTGGAATTCTGGCGAAGGTGAGACAGTATTTCAGCCCGGGACAGTTGCTCAAACTTTATCAAGCACAAGTCCGATCGTGCATGGAATACTGCTCTCACCTCTGGGACGGTTCCGCCAAGTACCTACCAGCTGGAGGCGCTTGAGGCGATAGAGAGGCGTGCCAAGAGGCTCATAAACGACGATGAGCTAGTAGGCAAAAAGCTCCAGAGCCTCGCTCATTGTCGCAGAGTGGCCAGCTTATCGGTTTTTTTACCGGATACACTTTGGTGAGTGCGCTGCGGAACTACACGAACTTGTTCCGCCATCCCCGTTCTTCCATCAATCGTCGAGGCGCACAGATTCTAGGCATCGCCATGTGGTGGACGTTCCGTGTACCCGGACTAAGCGGTTCGATTCCAAATTCTTCATTCGAACCGCAAGGGACTGGAACGCGCTTCCTGAATCTGTGTTCCCCGACGAGTACAATATGGGGGTCTTCAAGCGAAGAGTGAACCGGTACCTACTAGGGAAGCGGCGAAGCGCGTACCATCTTAGACCGCATCTTAGCTTTCCATCAGGCAAGATTGTGGTCAAGCGCTTCCCTATCTAGAGTAAAAAAAATACGAAATTTCAAGGCTCTGTGTTCATGAGAAGTACCCTGTAGGTTTTGAGTCCCATGCGAATGTCGAAATTTGCGAAAATTTTCAGCATTTACGGCTGTATCTTTTGATGAGTTGGCTTGTGAGTTTGACTTGGCTGTGAAAACAGCATCAAGGGACCGTAGACTTGAGTATTCGATATAAATTTCAGCTTGATACCAAAAACAAAAACATGACTGGATCAGTAGGTATGTGAAACAGTAAAATCAACAGCTTTTCAAATTCACGACAAATCTAATAAAAGCCTTTCTGTAGCCTAATTTTTGTCATTTAAGAAGCCTAATTTTTTTTTATTGGTAATACAACTTATAGCATCTAAGGTTAGACAACCAATCAGAGCCACGCTTGAGGCGTGGCACGAAAATTCGCGATGCACGTGAGTCTGACGTTGCCAGATAGAATAAATTTGTTAAAATAATGCAGCAAAATATAAATAATACTTTATATTTTAATATTTTGGTCGGAACCGGGAGAACCGGGTTTCATATTATTCAGACCCGGTTCTCAAGATCATCAAAAAACCCGGGTTTACCCGGGTTTTTCGGAACCGGGTAAACCCGGGTGCATGCCCTAGTCTATATGTAGGTACACTCAACGATTCGACTAGTCCATCGCTCACCAATGCACTAGTTGAATTCAACGGCTAAACAGTCTTATTGATAAGAATAAATTCTTTACTTTGAAGTTTTAAAAAAAAAAATATTTTTGGTTTACAAGACCAATGTTTTGAATTTAAACTATAAAAACAAACGATAATAAGTTTTTTAGTAATACTTTTTTTAGGGAGTATAATTTTTGTAAGAAAGCATAAACGTTTATTAATTGTTTTATTGAGATTAGAATTTATTGTTTTAAGAATTTATTTAATAATGGTTATTTATTTTACACATGGACTAGTCGAAGATTTTAACTAGTTGAACGACTAGTTGATGAACGACATTTAACGATCTAGTCTCGTTGATGAAAAATACGTCGACGACCCATCCCTAGTGAATAGCGTCGCGATTAATCGCGCGAGTAGAGCAGTGTGTGGCCAGACGGCAATATCGAGGCGAGCGGCAGCGCGATGAGCAGGACGAGGAGCAGGACGAGTAGCAGGACGAGTAGCATAGTGTGGCTGGGATATTATACTTATACATACTTACTACCCTATAATATACGATAAACTTTTATTTATACTTATAATTAGGAGAATACCTATATTAGGTATATTATCAACTAGGTTGCCAGTCAAAATTTGGCCGCAAGCATTTATAATAAAAAAAATTTATCATCCCTAGATCCATCCTCACAAACTTTGCGTTTGTTAGTCTTTCACGCTAGAATAGCAGCTGATCTTATTTGGTTGAAATATTATCTAAATACTTAGATAGATATAAATTATTTCTCTAATGTGAATTAACTTCGTTAAAACAAGATAATTACTTACAAGCTTTTAAGTGTACTTAGTTTGATTAACGGAAGCCAGAAGATTGTTTTTTTATTATTATTTAAAATATTATAAACTTATAGGTACGACTCACTGCGTAGGTACCTATAACTGTAACATGATGTAGGTAGTGTCTCTGTGATTTACCATAGGTATAGGTATCTAAGTTTAAATTTTGGTATACAAGTGTCAAATAAACATATTTAGGTACAGCCTCTTTTTGCCACATGCTCGTAAACGTGAAACAACAAAATCATTTATCCAACATGCAAAAAAAGCGTAAATTGTTTCAAAACTGACAGTCCTGTCAGCGATGTGTCCTCCAAAAAAAGGTTATTTCATGCAAAATCGAAAAAAGGGAACAGACGTGTGAAATCCTTTGTGTAGTTTTTTTTGCTTTTCTTGTCTCGAAGATGACGTTCCCGTAAAAGGTTTGGACCCGTTGACACATTACATTTACGCTAATCTCAACCTTATGTCATAGATGATAAGGTGTATCAATATTTGCAGTGTCATCATTTCGGATTATTTTTTTGCCGAATGTATCACGTACGGTTTTTAAATTGAGGGCGGCTTTTTCTTTAAATAACATATTTATACTTGTCAGTGTGCTTTTTTAATAAATCATGCCTCTGAGAGGATGGGCATTAATAGAAATATTTCAAAAAATTAATGCCCTAATTCAAAAGCCATTACTTATTTTGTCCACAGCTAGATCTTTTAAGAAGCTAATTTTTTTTCTAATTCTTACTTTCTTAAATTTAGATAAATACGTAGATTCATATTGTCACTATTTGCGAACCTAGATTGTTGCCGGTTCTATAATTATTGTATTCTAGATCTCTGTCAGGCTTATAAAATATTTCTAAGAAGTTAATGGTCTTGTAAAATATGTATTAAGAGACCATAAATCGCACAATGTGTGTGTATGTAATTACTTTTATTTATCACATGACAATTAACCAAAAAAATGTTATAGTTTCAAATTTAAATCGTTTTAAGAATAACTTCTTTGTCTGCGAAAATATTTGCTGGATTAGGAACATAGCCGGTATTCGTATCTCGGTTCTAGTAGGTACTTCTCGGCAAAATTTTATCAAAAATTTTCTACCTACAACAGACAATACCTAACATAAATAAGAATTTCGTTTTAAATGTCTAAAAATTTTATGCATTCAAAATTAAAAACACGGTATAATGTGGTCTAGGTATACCTAAAAATGCTTCTACACAGTATAATATGATTTTTTACATTAAGATAAACAGATAAACATAAAATGGTTTTGATACCTATTAAGGATTTTCCATATCACCATACCTGTGTATAATTTACCTACCCCAAAGGCTTAACATACAGGGTGTTTACAGCATTACACACAAGAATCAAGAAGCAATCAGTGTCATCTAATCAAGGGATAATTGCGGCGCGACAATGGACACAAAATGATTTCTGTTACATCATGCCGGTTGATGAGGTCCTTTGTCGGCGGATTGACATCGATGTGTGGATAATTAATGAAATGAGGGGATCATGTGGTTTTTTTTGAAACTCCTGTACAGGAATAGATAGGTATGTAGGAAGTTTGGTGTAAGATAGTTATTATATAGGTTATAATTAATGTCTTAAGAGCGGCTACAGAATGTCGAAGAAAGTTCACTGAGAAAAATTTTCTTTAGCAAAGTACCAATTTAGCTCGGCTAAAAATTATTCTGCTGTATTCAATCAAGACATATTTAAAATGTGCATTAAAGCTTTGCAAGTATTATACAAGCAAGTATTGCTAAATATTCTTGGCTATTATTAAAAAAGTACTTATTTATTTCAAAATTACCAACTCGGTCAATATTACCTTTACCGAATTAGGTTCAAAATAGACAAGCTTACGTTATTATTTAATGATAAGTAAGTTATTTAATTTTAGACTTAACCATAGTTGGTTACTATTTACACAGAGTTCGGTGAAAAATAAACACGCTTACATTATCGTTGAATGATAAGTAAATCATTTAAATTTAGACATAATATTATTTGGCTAAAATTAAAAAACTTGCTATGATGCATATAACCGTGTTTCTTACTTAAAAACAAACAAGTAACTTATCTATTGGGAGATAAGCACAGCTCGGCAATTAACAATGGAGCGAATACTATTTTTGACCGAGTAACTTGATAAAAATTAAATAAGGAATTGGCTGCGTAGCCCGCAAAGTCGGCCATTTCTATCAAATCATAGTCGAGTGACGAACGTGTCTGTTGAAGCGCCGCCTCAGCAACAAGGCAGATTCAAATTTACATTAAAAACAATAACTTTTCATCATCATTTTGAATTTTAATCAAACTATTATAGAAGAGCAAGATACAGAAGACAAACTATTATGGCTCAAAAACTCCTCTGAGCCATGGACAGCCGTAGACGGTAGAACTAAAGTGGCAAGAAACTACAGAGACGAGGCTAATTGCTGCAAAAGAGCCATAGCTCAATACCTCAATACAATGAATATGCGGCTCTTAAAAAACCCAAAGGATATCTTATGGTGAGTTCAGTTTTTTTAGAATTTTTTGTCTGCTTTAGTTTAATTACTTTTGTATACTTACTTACGTTTTTTTTTATTTGTTTACAGCTAGAAAAAAATTTTGAAAACCAAAGCACAATATACCGAAATCACTGAAAGCTTCCCCACAATCAAGCCAAAAATACTTGAATTAGTAAGTTACTTCTGATCAAGCATCATATTGTCATATACCTATTACTTTAATATGTAAATTACATAAGGTACGATATAGTTCCGATATAATATCTACACATCAAACATGTCTATGATCCTAGATGTTGACAATTTTTTGGATAAAAATCATTTCCAGTTGCTGGAATACTTATAATGGTTTTGGGTGTGGTTTTTTCACATTTTGTAACGAGGCTCAACCAGAACATTTTATAATAGAAAACGACCAATATGTAAAGAGCTTATTGTACTTTAATTTTTTTTAGTGCAAAAAATGTTTAAGTTTTAGCATTTATGATCATTTTCCCGACGACGAATGTGAATTATGTTTCAATTAGATTAAATTCAAATGTTTAAAAAAATGACGATTTTACTTGTTGGGTTGTAAGAAAATTATTAGATCAAAAAGATTACTTATTCTCCTAGCTTATTCTATAGTTTTTGCCTAAACTTTTGACTTATCAAATACATATAAGTACAATTTAGGTGTAGTAACTTGCTTACATTAACATAATTGTTGTTTGTTTTTTATGTAAACAAACCTAAACCACTTTCATTAGAGAACAAACTCCAACATCGCGAAATAAAATCAGCTGTTCCGTAGATTTTGGCAGAGTAGATAATTCCACTTTTGTATATGAAACAGCTGATATTTCTTTTACGATGTTGGATTTGGTCCTATACCTATAATTAAAGTTGTTCAGGTTCGTAGTCTGAGTCATTCCTTAAAAGTTTGCTCATGATTTATATTTCACCCTGTTATTGTGAAAATTAAAACACAGAACACCAGTATCGTTTCTTGACATTGTGAATTGTGTACTATTTTTAAAAGTAGTAGTATCTAAGTGTAAGTAGTATGTTACTTGAAATGATTGTATCGTGTACTGAATAAAGCTTATTTCATTAATGTGCATAATTTTCTTTCAGTTTCTTATAAGTTTTTGGTGTGTCGGCAAAATGAGTGTTGTTTTCCTACATGAACGTTTCATTGGCTTTTTTTCCGACATGCCAAAATTTTACCCACTGCACTAATAATGGTACAAATGACAACATATCGAACTAGGTAAATATTTTCAGTATGAGCTGACTTCACATTGTATACTTACAGGGTGTAACAGAAAGGGGTTACACATCTAAGCAGGGCGTGATGTACTGATGAAACTGAACAACTTTTCCCAAAGAACATAAGGTCAAAAGATGAAAATAATGGAGAGGTTTAATTTTTTTTTCATCTTTCGACCCATTTTCCTTGGGAAAAGTTGTTCAGTTTCATCAGTGCATCACGCCCTGTTCGGATGTGTATATCCCCTTTCTGTTACACCTTGTATAGGTTTTACAAACATTCACAGGTCAGCTTATACTGAAAATATATAGCTTAATATGTGTCGTTTGAATTAGTACTTGCAACAAAGTATTTTAGCTATGGTTACCTAATAAACCCGCCTAAGAATACAAAGTAACTTAGTTAAATATACCAATCTTAATTGACTAGAAAGAACAGAGTATATTTAGTTATAGTTACCCAATGAACACGATTGACAGTACCCAGTAACTTGGCTACGTATACAAATTTCAATTGAGTAGAAGTAACAAAGTAGATTGGCTGTCCCTACCCAATAAATATGATTAACATTATCGTGTTACTTAGCTAGTTTTACGAAGCAAAATATTTGAACTCACTGAATTACTTTGCTAAAAACAACAGAGCACGTTGGGTATTGTTAACAGAGTAACGCGATTCACTATAGTAAATAGGTTTGTTAAGTTTACTGAGTGAATAGGTTAAAAGCAACAAACCTTTAATACGTATTTTTTGACCACCTTAGTGGGTTTATATTACCAACATACGTTAACAAAGTTGACTTGTATAATTTTAGCAACAAACTTTGCAGGCTCCCTCCGAAGCAAGTTACTCGGTTGTAAATAGCTGCAACTTGTTTATTTATAGCCGTTACGTTTTTTCAGTGTTCATTCTACCTGTTTGAATTGATCAAATAGTTTTTTACTTTTATCGAAACAAGCAAAAAAGCCCTTTTCTTTAATCTTTAAAATGTCATTGGTAGATAGGCATATACCATTCCTATCTACCTAATGTTTAAATTCGTAACAATCATATCAAGATATTATTAGTTGGAAGGTATAGGTAAGTTGTTTTGGAATTATGTTGTCTTTTGAAATCAAATATTTAAACAAGTCACTTTGAGAGTAAAATTTCAAGGTCGCGTCATGGCAATACCGTCACGTCATGGAGAATTCAAATCTTGCCAAAGAAGTTTCACTTTTGAAACGTGTGCTCGGCACATAAGCTCTTTTTATTATTCGTATAAGTAATACGAAAAATAATAAATTTTCACACTAACCGAAAGTTCATTAACCCCACGGTGCAACGCACCAACTCACTAAACGTGGTTTAACCAGGTGCGATCCAAATTAACCGTTTCAGACGGACGCGGATGTCAACTTGTCAATGTCACGTTAAAAGCTTTCGCCTGGTGTTGGGTGACTGCTTGCTTTTTGCGTAGATTAAACGTTGATCAACGAATCTTAGATTAAATTTAGGTGGTTTCATTGATTGTTGATTTGGAGATATTTTTTAATCTGCTTTCACGAGCTTGGTATGTACATATTGTAATTTACTGCCCTTGACTTTTTAATATAATTTGATATCACACGCTCTTTAAAATTACAACTGCTTTCTTAATCACACTATTTTTGATTTAGGGCTGATTTTTCAATCGTTGGTTAAAACTTATTCTTCGGATAACGTATTAAACTAACATTTCAAAAATGCATTTTAATTGTCCGGATTTGACAGTTGAATGACATTTTAATATTATCGTGTAATACTTTATTGGACGGATAAGTTTTAACCAAGGATTGAAAAATCGGGCCTTATAACTTAAAATTTCTACTATCTTGTTTGGCTACATACAATTAATATCTAGCAAGACAAATAGAAAATTGAAGATGCAAGCATGGTAAGTGTCATGAAATACATATAGTAAATTGTAATACAGAACTCTGAACTACACTTTTATCTTCAAAATATAAATTAAATTCCCAAAGTTTACGCTTATTACATCGATAGAAAACACAAAACAACCAACCAAGAATAATCAACTGTCCTACATCACTAAGACAAGTTAAAACAGCGAATAATTGTCACACAAATTAGTCGGAATCAGTCGTGTCGGATGCGTGTCGGATGTCAAACTGTCAAGAAGTAAAAGCTTTCACCGGGTGTTGTGTGACCGGCCCGTTTTTGCATTTATTTGTAGAAAAAATAAAGCACTGTGTGGATTGTAGCGAATTTTTGTACGGTAACAGTATGGGATATTTTTATATGGGTAATTCAGGTTAGACAAATTTTGATTAGGATTTAAGAATGCCCAATTCGTCACTAATAAAAACAGGGGAGAAAAAAAATACTAGCGCGAAATCGGAGATTTACTTAGATATAGTATATTTATGCTTGAAACATTAGTTAATTAACATAATAACTAGGAAAAAATAAATGATATACCTACCTACATACGTTATGTAATTTATGCTGACGAAGTGGCTCCCTATTCCTGTTTAACCGACTTCTATATAATTTGTAACTATAACACCATAATTTTGTATTATCTTCCTTAATTAAAATTAACTTACACTACACACAATAGCACAAATCACATTTCCCTCCGAAAAGCAACGTCAAGCCACAGATATTAATAGAAGTAAAAATGTTTTAATGACGCAACATCCATCACATAGAGAGCAGATGAAAAAGAATAAAAGGCACAAAGGTTGCGCCGGCGCCCGTACGCGTCCCGCTGGCTCGGACTTGGTTATACAGGGTGTGCAGAAATGAAATGGATTTTTTATTAACATTTTTTTTATTGTATGATAGGGAAGCGCTGGATCACGATCTCGACTGATAGTAAGCTGAGATGTGGCCTAAGATGCAGCGCGCTTCCCTAGAAGGTACCTTTTCACTCTTTTCTTGAAAATGTTGTTACATGTTTTTTTACTAAAATGTGTATGTCAGTAATTATGTGTACGGACAGATGGATAAAGTTTTAGTTTTTAATACGGATTCAATAGGTATGCAATAATTTTTTACAATATTTTTCATCTGTAGGTAGGTACTTTTCGAACGAACTTACCTAACTGTGAACGTGTCTATCCAAGTCGTACCGGAAAAAAAAATCAAGAAATACAAGAAAATTATCTGAGTTTACATTTATTAGATCTAACACCGTATTGATGAAGCTGTAGGTAATAAACCAATTAATTTAATAAACTTCCAATAGAATGAAGGACTAAAATGAGGCAAAAGTTAATTAATAACGTGAAATATTATATTACAAAGATTGCATGAGTAGAACATGCATAATATTGATTATGTTAATTAAAATATTGTGTTGTGCATGCATAGGTAGGTAATACATATTGCAATATAATTATATAACTTGCTTTTTTCGTTCTTTAATAATTTTTTCAATACTCATGTGGAAATTTTTTCTATTTTCAATAGGTGTCACGTGATGTCATGATACCTTTTTACGATTAAAATGTCAATAGAATTACAAAATATAATAATTGTTTTATACATGAACAATTAAAACTAAACCGAAAAACGAAACATCCTGTATAAACTTAAGGTTATGAATAGCCTCATAATCTGTAATCTCATATTTTGCCGGCACATTGCCAGTTTTTGTCATCGATCGAAACACTATTGTTAGCCATTAGTCGCGGGTGACAGCGAGTCGGATAATCGAGTCGTGTTATAATCGAGTTTATAATCGATACACTTAATCGATTTGCCCTTTGTCGGCGTCTTTGTACGACAGGTGGATCGCGACCGATTTTTTCACAAATGTCAAGTATGTGACATTCAATTGTTATGAAATTTATCTGGTCATTCGAGTTATGTTTGACTTGTGGTGTTGGATTTATATATTGTTTTTATTTTAATTTATTGATATCATTGTTGTATGGATGGTCATATTAAGACTTAATTGCTTGGTAATTATAGATAGAGTATATATTTTATTTTTTCCTGACATGTGGCGACTTCATAGTTCATACATTTTCATAAAAATAAGTAGATAATAATATATAAGTGACCTTAGAAATAGAATAGATAGTGCGATACATTGTGATTCATACCTAGATTTTGATTTTTAGTAGTTATTGTTTCATAATATTTTAAACGTTGAAACAAGCGTAATGTTAATATATATCCATCAAAATTCTTAACTACTTAATGCTCTCCATGTCATTTATTAATAAAACTACCTTCATACTTATTATACCTAACTACCTACTTAGTACAGCATTTTACAAAAACAATATTATAATTTATGAAAAATATACCACGTGCTTCCAATAATAACTTCGGCAAAAGCAACTATTTTGAATGACATCCAAACTTTCATTTCATTAACGAAATAATCACATTAAATTAGAAAACACATGAAGTATTTTTGTAAAGAAAATATTACCAAGTTTCAAAATTGTTTAAAAAGCCTATCATGGAGCGAAGTCTTTATACAAAATAACTGTAATGAAGCATTTAATAAGTTTCATGATTACTTTATACTATTCTATAACTTATGCTTTCCTATTAATAAAATTAAAATAAAAAATCAAAACAGCGGACCTAAATGGATAACGAAAGGGTTAAGAATATCATCGTTAAGAAAAAGAAAACTGAGATACGCGTACTACAAAACACGTTCTACCAAAAACAAAGAAGATTTTAAAAAATATGATAAGTTGCTCAAAAAATGTATAAAGAACTCCCAAATGAATCAAAACTCTTCTTACCTCAGTAAAGCGAACAATATATGCAAAGCAACTTGGAATATCATAAGTGACAAAGTAGATGAAATAAAAACATATAATTACTTAGAATATATTAACTCTGGTTCTATAAAGGTTACGAATCCGGAACATATTGCAAATTCATTTAACGAATACTATACTAAGCATGTCTCCTCTGATCCTGCAAGCTGCAAACTCGGCATCGAGACTAGAGAAACGACTATGTTTCTTTTCCCTTGTACGGAGACTGAAACTATACGGGCAGTCAATTCCTTAAAAAACACAAATTCAGTAGGATATGACGAGATATGTGTTTTCATTATTAAATTATGTATTAATTTTATTGCAAATGTTTTGACATATTTGATTAATCTATCATTTGATGAAGGTATTTTTCCGGATAGACTGAAATACTCAATTGTAAAACCGATTCACAAAAAGGGTGAAAAACATGACATTCATAATTATAGACCTATTACACTGATTCCAATAATCTCTAAAATATTCGAAAAGATAATGCATAAAAGACTAACTGATTATTTATGTAAGTTCTCGATATTGAAGCATGAACAAAATGGTTTTCAAAAGGGAAAGTCTACAACACTAGCAGCATACCAACTTATACGGAGCATTTTAGAAAATATTGATAGTGGTACTAGCGCAACGGTCATATTCTTTGATATGAGTAGAGCCTTTGATTGTGTAAGCCATAATATTCTTCTAAATAAGTGTGATATGTATGGAATAAGAGGACCATCATTCAATTGGATAAAATCCTACCTCGCCAATCGTGTGCAGTGTGTCGAGATTGCATATAGTGGTGATGGTTCTGACATAAAAACTGTACGATCAAACTCCAGGCTCAACAGTACAGGTGTCCCTCAGGGAAGCGTGCTTGGACCGCTTCTCTTCTTACTCTATATTAACGACTTACCAAACGTAACAAACTACAAATGCACACTTTATGCTGATGACATTTCTGTGACTATACCTAATGTGACTTCGGATTTGACATGTAATTATAATTTAAATTTGACATTGAATAGAATAATTGACTGGCTAAAAATAAACAACTTGACGGCTAACTTAGCAAAGACGAAAGTAATGCAGTTTCATAATTATAAACAAAGAAAGTATGACATTAATTTAATTTACAAAGACATTATATTGGAAGAAGTCGATGAAATAAAATTTTTAGGTATTATGCTAGACAGCAATTGCAATTGGAAATCCCATATAAATCACTTATGTTCGCGTATCAACAAATTTGTGTTCGCCTTACGTCGTTTAAGGGCCATAAGTTCTGAAAAAATTGCCCTTACTGCATACCATGGTTATGTGTCATCTATTTTAAGATATGGACTAATATTATGGGGCAATTCGACAAGTGTTAACAGAGCATTCCTAGCTCAAAAAAAATGTATTAGAGCCATTTGCGGGGTTGGGCCGTTAGAAAGCTGTCGGCCACTATTTCGAAAATTAAACGTTCTGACTCTGACTTCCATGTACATACTGGAGAGCTGTATCTTCGTAAAAAAACACCCCCAATATTTCACAAGGGCGGCTAACGTGAGCATTATTCCCTCTAGAGACCCTGATAAACTTAGTATGCCACGTTGTAAAACTGCGCTTTACTCTAAAAGTGGGCCTATCATGCTCATAAAAATATTTAACCGTATTCCTAAATGTATACGAAATCAAACATTTAATGTATATAAAAATAAACTAAAGAAATGGTTGATCTTAAATTGTTTTTATAGCATAAAAGAATTTTTTGACCATAAATGTTAATTATTATAATTGTATGTATAGCCTTAAAATGTAATTATTGTGGATATTTGTCAATTAATAATTGCAAAGTGATTTAATTTCAATATTGTATTAAATTTAAATTGAGACAGTATTTGCATGCTTTAGACTAAGCAAAACATGATGAACAATCGAAATATTTTGTCATCTCTCTGTACCATGTTTTAAGCAAATAAATATTATTTTATTTTTTATTTTGTAAATGATAATCTGTATTCCGGAAACGGTTTGTAAAACAAAGCGTTGTTCGCCCCGCCTCTAGCAATTTGGCTGCGTGCGCGCATACAGTTCCCACGTTTATATAGGGTGCTCTGTTTTTGGGATTTCTTAGGACTTTAATAAGATAACGTAATATATTATAACAAAACATTTCATAAAGTTGATTAACTGCAAAAGGACTTTTTTCTTGTGTCTGCTTTCATACATTAACTTATTGATACTTAACGAATTTTTAATACGATGTTTAAGAGACATCTATTTTTTAAGTTTGTGTGATTTTTTTTAGACATAGATTTTGACCAGATGACAAAAAAGGAAATCATGGAAATTTTAATTTATTTCAGCTTTATTTTCCACTAGACTACTAAGTATTTTTAATTATTTTCTTATAATTTATTACCTACATCTAACATACTCGATTTTAAGCTATTGCATTGCTTCTATCGCGGGCCTTGAGCGCGGGGACCGAATCGAGAAATTCCGTAACGAAAAAACCTCACGCTCCCCACTCCGACGGGCACGGAGGTTTGGCTTGAAGGCATGCTATGCAATAGCTTTACCGCGGCAGTCCCCGAGTGCCACACGTCTTTTTTTTCAAATTTAATACAATTCACTTTATCCAAAACGCATGGTCACCCGCGCAAGGAGCCGGTATGCGACGCTGGGCGTCACCAACAGCGCACTCGATTATTGAGTCCCGCACCGCTTATTATAATTTAACGGCTTGACGTTTGGGGGACTGTCCGCGATACACCTAAATAATGAGACACCCTAATGGCCCCAGACTTTTAATGAGATTTTTAAAACTTCTTAATGGTGGCTAAAATAAGATTATTGAGCGGAAGTTTGCGCAATTTTGACATTCATTTTTGTGGGTGGAAATGAAGTTTTTTCGGATGAGACATGTACGACGTACGTATGCTACTTTTACCTACTGTTGAATTTTTTTATGTTGTGTATTGTAACGCTGACTTTAGAAATAATAATAGGTATAATATGAAGAAATAATAGAGCGTTTGTTTTTTTTCAAAATGAGTGACAATCAATTAAGACAATATAATGCAGTATTGTCACCGAAAGAGAATTCATTAAACTTTTCATGATAAATAAATCTCTAATTTCCACTCATAAATATTATCTAACTACAATTTGTTTGCAACTAAAGCAAAATTTCCTCTTTCAATTAATATATGACTTCTTTAATTCATTGAACTAAATCAATCAATTGAAGGTTTATTAAAATTATTTTTTTCCATCACTTAAATCTATCGGAAACACGTCACAAGCCGAAATAAAGCTATCTCCACACTAGCCGCTCGCTATCAAGTGCTCTACATTCGTGCATGTCGTAGCGTCAGGTCACGTGGATCTGTGTATCTAGATGTGACACTATTTGTATTACAAGTTTACTTAATTTAATTGCAAAAAAATAGTTTACTGTGGTAGATACTTAGAGATAGTTTATGGAAAAAATTGTTTTTGAATAATGTATCGAATTGTATATGTCGTGGCCATATCGTAAATTTGCTCATTTCATGAAATGATTGGCCATTTCACGAAATGGTCGCATTTCGTGAAATGGCCAATTTAGTTTGGCCACATCATGATGTGGCTTGAGCAGATCAATGATAAGAAATCGTTTCACGATATGGCCAACTAAACGCGCGGTTTTTTCATGAAATGATCAAAATTATTTGATCATATCGTAAAATAGTTACATTAATCATTGGTAGAGGCGCTGCAAGCTCTGTGTTTATGTGATAAGATGGCGGCCGCTGGCGTAAATTTAATTATTCGCAGTTAAAAACTTCATAATTCGT
The DNA here is from genome assembly GCA_907164665.1 of Colias nastes. Classification (NCBI taxonomy): domain Eukaryota; kingdom Metazoa; phylum Arthropoda; class Insecta; order Lepidoptera; family Pieridae; genus Colias; species Colias nastes. The sequence continues at coordinate 20,926 of CAJQZM010023222.1, read as the reverse complement.
TTAATAACAATATGAAGAAAGTCATAGCAAAGAATTTACGACGGTTCGAGTACTATGGAAAATGTGGATATATTATATGTATTGAAGAAAAAATGCGTCTTAAAGAAAATAATTTAAGACGCATTTTTTCTTTTAGGATATATATTTATATATCCTACTATAGTATTATAATTGTTTGTTTTTTAAAAAGCGATCCGCTTCTGGCACTCGCCGGCCGCTGCCGCGGCACGCTCGCTTTGCTCGCTCGGCTCGTGCGTTGTTTATCAAAGTCTCACCTAACCTAACCTAACTGTTTTTTATTGCAAAAACGATTCGCTTCTGGCATTCGCCGGCCGCTGCCGCGGCACTAACTTAAATGACATTAAACAAGTTTTTAGAATATTCTGAATTTTTTTAATATTTTATGGACTCTTTATATTTTATACGATCTGGCCAAATGTGGATGGCCAAATCGTGAAACGTTGACGATTTAACGATCTGATCAAACTATGTTGGCCATTTCATGAAATGCGACCATTTCGTGAAATGATCGATCATATACATATATAACATAACTTCAAACTCATCATAAGTTATACCTACTGCCACGTGTACACACTACACGTCAAAGCCAGAAATAAAGCAATCTCCACATTAGCTCGCTATCAAGTGCTCTACATTCGTGCGTGTCGTAGCGTCATTGCACGTGGATCTATGTGTCTAGATGAGACACTGTACATAGTACATACTACTAATATTACAAACGGGAAAGTTTGTATGTTAGTAACTCTTTCACGGGAAAACCACGGAACGGATTTTGATCCCTAATACTACTTGGAAGTCATGTTTGCTTAACAAAATAACACTTGAGATGACACTGCGGCTGAAACCGCGCAGCACACACCATTATGTCTTATTACCGAGTGTTGTCTTGAGCTATTTTCATTAAAATTTTAATCAACATTAGTGCTGTGCTTTATTTATTAAAGCGTTACAGACATTCGCATTTATACTATAAGTGTGAACATTTAATACCTACCGTTGACACAGAAGATCAATTACAATTAATATCTCGCCGTAATGCCGTTTCCAGTATCTCTATACCCATGTTACAGTGCGTATTTATTTATTTTTACCGAAATAGCTCGAGCGGTTGTCGAGTGCGTCCATTCCGCGTTGGAATCCGATGCGTGGTTTATGTCTTCATTCTGTTTGGGACTGATTTTAGTTCATCTAATAAATAATCGTTAATCTCTTTTAGAAGTACTGGAGCTTTTTTTAGCTTGGATACGACGTGTAAACGGTTAACGGTAGATACATGGATGAAAAATGAAATGAATAAAATGAATGTGAGATTATGGAATTAAGTATGTTACATATTTTATTATAGTGGTTATTTTTAACACGTTTTTATTAGTTCCACTTATGTTTATATTATGTAACCGACATGTTTGTATGACTCGATTTTGATCCACTTTAAATGACAGATTTAGGTAATTCAAACTTTGTCACTGATCAAGAATTGGTGACAATGCAATAATGTACGGTTACTGATTTTTTTTTTATTTTTTTTTAATAGTAACTAATTGTTACGTTTAAATAGGTAGTTAAGTGAATAGTTAGAGCCTTGGAGAAAATAAAACATGAATTGGATCGAATTTTTTATTAAAATTTTATATTAGGTACGTATCTTACCTTATAATTTCACAATATTCTTCGAATCTCCAAATGGTCGATTTATTAAAACCGGCGAATATAACTTCTTACTAATATATAGGTACGGTTACATAACACAGCAACCAGAGGCTTCCGTTTAAAAAAAATAACAAATTAATTATTACAATAACGAATCCTATTGTCCACTTTTGTCATCTGATAATTGAAGTAATTAAACAATCTTATTGCAATCTTATCTCTATTGTTTGCGCTTAATTTGCATGCCAACCTAACCTTGGTTAATGTTTACAACGTTGTTGTCATTTCTATGCAAATATCATTTTAAATTCATACAAAAAAACTGGTAAATCTGCTTCACTTCTGTTTAGTGCCTTTAATACAGTATCAAGGTAGTTAATACAGCTCAATTTGAAATAATAAATCTTATTGTAATTTAATTAAAATTAGAGTTTAGTTTAAGAGCCGATTTTTCAATCCCTGGTTAAAATTTATACGTCCAATAAAGTATATTAATACACGAACATTTTAAAATGTCACCTGTAAACTGTCAAATACGGACAATTAGAATACATCTTTGAAATGGTAGTTTAATACGTTATTCGATGAATAAGTTTTAACCAACGATTGAAAAATCAGCCCTAAATTAAATAAAAACCACGTTTTAGAACTTACTGTCAAATATTTTAAATCAAAAACTCCTAAAACTTAATATAAGTTATGTAGCACAAAAAACGAAAGATATTTTTCAAAAGTCATCAATTTGATCATAGAATAACCATGTCAGCTAATAATATCTACCTACGACCATTGAGATAATATTAATATGGAGTCGATACCGCCTACATCACTTATGTTCCACTCAACATACGTCATGTGGCGTAACTGCACTCAGTCGCTTGCTCGCTCATTGGCGCGAACGTCACGCTCATTTTTTATTTGTTTTAAAGTGAAACGCATCAAATATGCCTTCGTGTGTGTTACGATATTGCACAAATAATACAAAGAATACGGAAAAGTGCAAAGGAATAACTTTTCATCAGTAAGTAACTAGATAATAATTTTTAAAACTTAGTTAGAGCAAAATTTTTGGCGGGCGACATTTTGTCATAGATTAAAAATTTAAGATATGACATTGGGCATGAAATAAGTGTTGTTAGTAATATTTGCTGGCGTATATTTTTATAGTATAAAATAATAATTTTACATATTTAGAAAAGCATAGACTGGTTGTTAATTATTGAAAAAAGGTGAAATCATGAAATATGAATATCAATTACTTAATCACCAATTTTTTTTTTGTTAATTGATTTTAATCAAGTTTTTAATTGATATTGTATAAGCTACTGACTTGAACGTATAATTGAATTATTATTTATTTATCTGCACTAATATTATAAAGAGGAAAACTTTGTTTGTTTGTTTGATTGTAATGAATAGGCTCATAAACTACTGGACCGATTTTGATGAAATTTGGCACAGACAATCTTTAGACCCTGAGAAAGAACATAGGCTACTTTTTATTGCGAAATATGTACCACGGGCGAAGCCGGGGCGGACCGCTAGTTCAGAGATAAGTAATTAATATTTTTTCTATTCAAGGTTTCCATGTCTGGGCCGTGAAGAAAGGGAAAAATGGGTAAAATTTGTCCAAAACAACCGCAGTGAAGAAACCTGGTTACCATCCGATAGAACTTGCGTCTGTTCATTGCATTTTCGCGATGAGGATAAATATACCACAAAAGCGGGAAGGCGTTTTCTAAAGAGGTCTGCTGTTCCTTGTATTGATGTTAGTAATAATAATAAAATTTTACGGATTTGTATAACAAATAAAATATTATTTTAGCCATCACTAACATTATTATTATTATATTTATTTTAGCCGAAGGTGTGCTACAATAGTACTGGAACAATACAAGCAATTTCTGAGCCGGGAACATGTTCTGAGGATGATGAACTAAATAAACATTTTGTACAAAATTACACGGCTTTTATTTTTTTTCTAAAAAAGGCTCAATTTGTAAGGAATGAAACTTCCCATAGCCCTGACTGAACCTAAAACTCGAAAAAAATTAAATTATTCCATATGACGTCACTATTTACATCATCCTATATTATATGCCAGATATTGTTAGCCCCGCGTAGTAAAGTCAGTTTATACCTAAAATAAATATTAAGTAAGTACAAAGAAAATTTCAAGTCAACGTGCATGTAAGGAGTGGCACCCAATAAAATAGACAGAATGAAACAAAGTGTCGCCTCTATAGCGGTGAGTCAGTGACATCGCATAATCTATGACTGTCTAGCCGTCATTCGCGCGCCCCGCGCCGCCGCGCTTGGCGCACAGATTTTGTTCGTGGTGTCTGCTCCATACGAAGTAATATTATCTCAATGCCTACGACAGAAATAAAAATTGTAATCACTTTTGTACTACAACTTTCACTGTTTTTATGCACATATACGTTTTTCTTTATCCGTTTGACATCAATTCTCATACCAATAAATAAAGCAATTTAAATATCATCATCATCGTCTAATCTAATCTAATACATTTTTAGGTTATTTTTTTCCCGCCATCTTGTTTTTAATTTGGGCGCCAGACGAAAGTAAAAAATACAAAACTCATAAGCAATGTCCCCGCCTTTGGGTTCAGGGAATCTATTTCATATTCGTCAAATTGGTTATTAACTTTTTAATAACGGGTTATGTTGTAATATAATGACTTTTGGCATTTGGTTAATATGAATTTTATGTCTGGGACATTATTAGTCCCTTGTCTAAAGGTAGAGAAAAATAGAGGAAATTTTCTTGACTCGAAGTGGCATATAATTGTGTGAGTGATATCATTTCTAATAAGTACCTTTATAAAAGAGTGAATCTAGATTTTATAAGAAACATAGTTTGACTAAATCGCGTTTATCAAAAACAATTGCTATCAAATGCAATGAAAAATTGGTCAGCTAGAAATCTGATGAAATATGTATAAAATTTTTCTTAAAAGCTATTTTCAGGTGGTTCTAAACAACGAGCATAATAATTATCTCAGTGCCAAATCTGATCGGTATTCATTGAAACATTACGATTGATAAAAAAGAGCGTGCCGAGCATACGTGTCACAAGTGAAACTTCTTTGGCAAGATGCATAGATACCAAAATCGTCGCCTTACTCCATGAGTCCATGATGTGACTGTATTACCATGACGCGACCTTTAAATTTTACTCTCAACGAAAAAATATTCATCCATCAATCGACCATTATAAACAATAATGTAATTTCAAACTACGCGATATTTACGTTCCTTTATACCGCACACATTTAACAAGTACGAAAGTCATCCACAATTAGTCACGGACGTTATCGAAAATCGGAATAACCAAACAGTATCACAGGAAACTGCGTCACGTCGGCGCGAATGTTTGTGAAATTTGAACGTCCCGTGTAGGCGGGTTCACACAGAGCGAGTAGCCTCGCGAAGCGTGTGTGGACGCGCCATTATAAAAAAAGGTGTCTAGGTATATAGGCAGTATGGGTTACAACACAACATTCGATCTTCAAAATAATACGGAACACTTAACGCATGTCTTACATAATTAGATGTCAAAGCACAGATTACTTACTAAATAGTCAACAAAGTAAATTGGCATGATTTAACTAACGTCAGTGAAAAAGAGATATCGGAAGTAAACTGCGGCTAACAAGACACATTTGATGTGCCACTCCCAGAGCGCTATTAACCTATCCACACTTTTTACTGCTAATATTGCACGAAGCAGTTGTAAGCAGCTTTTTCAGTGTGGACGTGGCTCTGCCCAGTAAAATGATGTCACCATCGATTTCCTCGGCAAAGCCACATCCACACTGACCGAGCGAAAAAAGAACACACTTGAAGCAGCAATATTCTTTTTTCTTTCAATTGGTTCGCGAGGCAGCTCGCTCTGTGTGTCCCCGCCGATTCGTGTTTACATCGCGAGCACGCGCGTTGGCGCCAAAACCCTGTCGCCGCTGGCTGTGACAATGTTGCCACACTTGAAATAGATATTTCTAAACAAACTTTGTTGCTCAAATTGGTTTCCTTTTGGTGGGCTATTTTTATTTTTTTGTTCGTGGTAACGTGGGTTGTTTGTGTTACTTGGTAATTATATTTAGGTCTAATACCTACTAACGTCGAAGGCGCTTACCTAACTATACAGTCTTGTAATTTAGCAAAGTTTTAGCGTAGTCTATGCTCTCAAATAGAAAAAAAACATTTATTATTATTTTATAGATCATTGAAAACTTGAAAAGCAATGTGAAATTGACACCAACCACTATTTTAAAAGTATTTTACTGTTGAACTCAAAGCATACTCAGCAACTAAGAAGTAAGTATTACGTCATGCATTCGTTCATTAATTCAAGAAAAATTCACACAGCTATCAAAGACACTAAATACGGATTAAAACTACAAAATTGCAACAGGCTCTCCGCAGTGACAATTATTAAAAAATATGTTATAAAACCTCCTTCACACACTCGACTGTGTTGCCATAAAAAATAATAGACTTGCAACTAATTTGCATATAATGCAGACAGGTGTCACTGATATAATTGGCTTACATCTGTAAATGCCGTAACAATTTTTATAGCCGTGTATTTTGTTAACAAATCGTATTGTCCTAAAAATTTTATGATGAGAATGCGTTATGTAGTCTTCCAGTGAATTTGGTAACTGTCAGCGGTTGAGTGGTTGATATTACATTTTTTTAATTTCCAAAAATATTTAGGCACCTATCGTTATTTTGTTTCATTTTTGAATTAATTCCGTAAGAGATTTTGGAATGTTAAGAGCTGTTAAATAAGGATAATAATTATTTATTATCTATGTAATAAAATACTTTTGAGTTAACGAATAAGCATTCATTTAACTATACATTTATTCTTAATTGATCGTTTTATTTTCGCATCTATCAAAAATATTATAATAAAACCGCTACGTTTGCAAAACTACTCTAAAACGAAACATTCATCAAAATTACATAACCATAAAGCGAAAAATTTCAAAAACGTTGCTCCAAAAGCGCAGACAAATTAATTAATATGTATATGACAAGAACAAGCACTTTATTAGCCACTAGCGGTCCGCCCCGGCTTCGCCCGTGGTACAAATTTACGTTTTCTCTACATAAGAACCATTCTCGTACTTCAAGGAATATAATAAAAAAAGAATTATCGAAATCGGTTCAGCCGTTCACACGTGATGCCGTGACAACGCGAAACGGGTGCAGCGGACCCGCCGCCTTTTTATAGCTCCCGCCGCGAAGCGCGTTGAACGCGGCAACTGATACACAAAAATAATCCTTATGGCTGCATGATCCTGTATTCACGCGCGATGACTTATAGCGTATTTCATGTATAACTTTGGTGTTTCTACACCGATTTACATGATTCTTTTTTTATTTAATAGGTAATAATATTAACTTTTTTTAATTAGGGATGAGTGAGAGTGTTGTAAACGTAAGAGTAGACAGATATAATCAGAAAGCTCCGAATTGCTAAGCTATTGAAGTTTCACGTGTTATTGTGAGTCAATTTTAAAAGATAAACATATGCTGTCTAGGAATTTATTTTTATATAATAATAATAATTTAAGAACATTTGTGTCGTACATGATTTCTATGTAGCTTTAACCATTAAGGCTGCACACGCGACGGAAGCTTAAAAAATGGAGTAATTTCTCCCGTTTTCCCAATATTTCCCTTCACTGCTCTGCTCATATTGATCGTAGCGTAATAAAAAGTATACTATAACCTGCCCAGGAGTAAGAAGAATAATTGTGCCAAATTTCGTTAAAATCCGTCGTGTAGTTTTTGTTTCTATAACGAATATACAGACAGACAGACAGACAGACAGACAGACAAAAATTTTACTGATTGCATTTTTGGCATCAGTAGCGATCCCTTATCACCCCTTCATAGTTTTTTTTTAAATATATTTTATGTACAGAATTGGCCTCTCTACAGATTTATTATAAGTATAGATTTTGCAACAGTCATTACCACAGATAACGTAAAGTGACTGTCTCCAAACTTCACACGCATTTCTCCCACCATTGTAGTGTGACACGGATTTATAGATTTGGATGTGAATTTGCGTACTTATTAATGTAATAGTGGATTAATTTGTGGATGTAATAGATGTAAGTATTTTATAGACTATAGAGCGTTTTTATCAATTTAGGTCAGAAGATTCTTTACAAGAGTCTTAAAAAATTATAATTATTACAAAAGGAAAATTTAAGAGTAGTATAAACATTAAAATTTAATAACAAATGACAGACAAATGACTTTTAGAGCTTTCACATATTTTCCTAACTATGAAATTTCTGTGATTTTCCTAAAACTGTAGAGCACAATTATTATTATTGTGAATGAAGTTAATTAAGTAGACTAATAACAAAAAAAACATATGTAAATTATTAAAAACTAATCTCTTCAATAATACCTTTATAACATACCAGAACATACCGCATCCAAAAATTTGTGATTATAACAAACGTCGAATCAGAGACAAGCAAATGATTCGACTTCGTTCCCGCGAACAAATTGAGAGTCTTTGTTCCCTTATCAGCTTATCAGTCTTTCCGCATTTCATGTCCATTGTGACATGTGGGAGTGACCTCTGGATGAGGTCGAAAAGTGACCAAAATTGCCGTATTGTAATGTGTAATGTCGAAAATGTTTGGTACATTTCGCGGAAATGATTAATCAAATTTTGAATCTGTGGGATTTTAATATTTTTAGTTGTAACATGATGTATGTTGTAAAATAAGAATTTACGTGTGTACCTAATATGATGTAACAATTGTTCAGTTTTGTATTTTAATTTTCTGGTTCAAATTTTGTGTAAACAATTTATATAAATTTATAATTAAATATCCTATTAACCCAAATCCTAACCTGATTTTCAATCGTTTTATTACTCTTTATTACAAGCGTTATTTAAATTATATTAGATTAGCCTATTTCTATAAACTTTTATTAACATCTCGTGCATTTTTTATTATATTATAATTCCTTTACATAATTATTTTTACTAAAATAAACAGTAGGTATATTTAATTCTCTTTTTCACATTTCAGGTTACCAAGCAGAGGTCGCATCACACGGACGTACTTATTAATTATGGAAGACGGTTCTTAATTAGTCCCTATTGTGATTTGACAAGAGAACCTGTGATCTGGCTTAAGCCTTTAACACAGAATACATAATAGTAGCTAAACGCCTTTAATACACACTGTTATGACGGAAGAAGATTTAGATTTCAAGCCAGAATAATCTAAAATTGATGCTTTGATTTAGTGGTGAAAAATAGAACTACGTTGATATCTACGTATACTTTTCAATATTTTAATTTCTGCATGATAAAAACCTATTTCTGTTTCAGTTAGTTTAGCTGGATGGTAAATTCGCTCTTGGTGTGAACCTTGAACTTTATAAAAATTAAGATAAGTAAGAATTCATGGACTCTAGGTACATAAAATTTTAATGTAACTTTTCTTTAAAAAGATTTTTTCAGATAACAATAGGAAGTAGGTACCTGCAGCACCTTCTATGTAAAAGGTTATAAAGTACAAAATTATTAAAATAGACGTTTCTAGGTTGTAGAGTCTCACAACTTTAATCCAAATTTTCATTTTTGTACACAATTTTTCAAACTTATTTCTGCACCGATCTAAATCACCAATACCCATATAGCTTATGTTCTTCAAAGGTATCAACCGTGTGTCTCAATGGTGTTTTGGCAACAAATCAAAACATGGCTTTGGAACATTTAACTAAATCATCGTTTCTCCAAAAACACCGCTTTATATAATTATAGCCTTCTGACTTTGGTTTCCAAGCTCTGGGCATCTAATCAGTGCGAGCGAGATGGTATAGTGCTGTTTCATTTGCACATTTTTAGAGGTATAAAAATATACCTAGATATGTGTAATGGGATAAATTGTTATCAATTGTGTGATGCTTACTTAGTACCTATTTGGTAAAAATAATGATATTACCAAGTGCCTATTCAAAAATTCGAGTTTTATCTTATTTAAACTATTTTCGATAGAAATGAGTAACGAAACAAAAAAATAAATACTTAAAAAAAATTGCCTGTCTGTGAAATACTCTCTAATTCTTTTGAATTAGAAATTCCATTCTTTAATTGCAGCATATCCAACGATTAAAAATACTTAATTGATTTTAAAAAATAATTCCTCAATATCCGCTATAATTTTTAACTTACCACATTAATAAAAAGCAGTTGCGAAATAACTGATCGAAGTCACGTTTAAGTACTAGCTTATAGCTATAACATGCAATAACTTGAAGCACTTAGATCCACCGTTGATAGAACAAAGTTGAACACTTAGGTTATCTTAAGTTAATTAGCATTCTGGCTGCATACCTACACTTGATACAAGCTTCGCGCGCATTCGTCAGGATAAAGTTATTTCAATATATTTGAGAAAACTGGTTTTATTACTGTTAATTTGTTACAGCAGTTAAATAAGCCTTTAGAAATTCCAATTAAATAATTATTTTTTTCAAATTCTGCGTGAATATGAATTATACAGGATTATGGGAACAAAGTCAAATTGTTAAAAATATGATGTGACGATTCAAAAGTGCTTCTAGTAGAAGTCTAATTGAATAAATAAATGTTTGAATTTGTGTTTGAAAGGAAACACGTTCATAAACCTCCTACTATTTCACGCAAATCTTCTGTAGGGTAGACCTTTCCTGGTGCGAGCTGGCCCAATGCATGCCACATACCTAAAACTATAAATGATAACAAAATAATAGTCTTTAAAGTGAATGATAGGTACAAGGTACTATGGAACATGCCATATTCTATCAGTCAGTATTTATATCGATTCGAGAGTTTAAAACCGTTTTTACTTGATAACAGATTAGGTATAATTTAAAGGTATTGAATAAAAGTATCAACTCTATCTTAAGCCAATCTTTTTTGGATTAGTTAAATACGCAGAAATGTCTTAAATTCCAAAAGGTTTGTTAATAATTATAATCTATCAGATTTTACATCTTATAGGTACATCTCATACAAGTGATGTAATAGATACCTACTTAAAAAACTACCATCGATAAAATTCATTAATCTCATACGACATTATGTCACACTCCGAGCATATCACAACACTAACTCACGTGATATCATTGATTTAAATACCGCGATAGTGATGTGCCAACACGAGCAGTCGATAGCGTGAATTATATCGACACTCGCCTTATTTGCACTTAATTAGTATTTGTTGTTTATGCGTCTGATTGCTACACCTCGTGACTTGACGATCCAGATGGGGTTAAGTGGTTATTTGCATATGGTGATAGTATTTATTTAGTGTTTTTAGTATATGTTCAAATGATGGCTTAGTGGTTAAAACTAATTTATTAAATATTTCGAAAACCTTACAGCGAATGTGGTCAAAAGCAGTGTCTATACAGTAAGAAGTCTTTAATAATTATATTATAATATAAAATAAAATCTAGCAAAAGAAAATACAATAGCTTTTCACAATGCTAATCCACAATTGAATTCCCAAAAACAAAGGCGCACCGCAACTCAAACTTATAAATGGCGGCCCATTTACAGAGTGTAAGATATGACGTCATATAGATCACTCACTTCGTAATAAATAAATAAATAACATGAGAAAAATTACGCCGTAAAACGAATGTTACCGGAGGCGCTACGGATGGGTTGAATTAGTGTGGACATGCCTGTTTTGTAAAATAATAATGATTAGGTTCTTAATCCAATGAGTTAGTTGCTAAATACAAACATGTTAAAAGTGAAATGCTTAGAAAAGGGTAAGTACCTATATTTGTTACAATCGCAAGTGATGAAATTATTACAAAATTAACATCTTTAAAATTCGTGTATTTTGACCATGCAAACTATGAGTGTTTGTAGTATATACAGTTTAGAATATGCTTTCTATATTATATTTATGATATTTTTATAAACCAATAACGAATTGAAAATATAGAGTCGTGTGAATTCCGCTTTATTTGTCTTTAGTATTATTAAAAACATTATACAGCATTATTAACGAACGGTTACGTTTCTTAACAATATTTTTAAATACTTATAGATTTACTAGCATAAAACAGTACAATACACATAATATCTCTATAATATTATTAAGGCACATCCACACAAATCCCGCAAATCGTCGTGGCGCGAGGGAGCGACAGGGACGGATGATTTAGAAACCCCTCGGGAGAGGCGCGACGCGACCCGATATTAATATTGTGACTCTGTAGTATATGCTGATGGTGCAGATAAAACGGTGTAAACTACAGTGTTTAGGCTGTATGACAATGGGCCTATGGTAAAACGTAGGTATGAATAAGTAGTTAGTATAATATAATTATTTTGATAGCTTAATGTAAGTTAGATTTTTATCAAGTTTATGAATAAGTTTGTTTCACTAAACTTCAAGATTTAAAAATGTAATGTGTATAGTCAATTCATTGCACGCAAATATTTTTATCTTTTATATTATACAACACTTTCATGTTAAGGGTTTATTATTATTAGTCAATAAAAAAATAATTTGATGTATTGATAATTATCTTTTCTGGTACGGTGTTCGTCATCTTAATTATTAATTAAATACGTTTGTTGTATACATAAATAATCTACCTACCCAGACTATGTATTTGATGTGAAATGGTAATGTAAATTTCTATTGTTTTTGCACTGATTGTTCTTCAAATCCTCCCCATACAATCAATGTTGATACTAGTGCGATACCCCGGTGTCGCCTGGCACCTCCCGCTAAATTGGTTCCAAAATTCCAAATTCAAATCCCACAAGCCCTAAAGCGAACTAAATTGTAATTGGTCTTTTGATTTGGTGGCCTTTGATCTTGATTGGTCGATATAATTTGTGTATAGTTAGTACGTACCTAGGTCATGGTTTAGGTTATGTTGAATGATTTTAAATTGTAAATAGTGCTTGCAATAATTTTGGATATAATATTAATAAATCATGATAATATTAATAATCATTAATGAATTATACATAAGTAATATCGTATTTTAAGTTGAAATTAAATTTATAAAATTATGTGTTATATGTTTTCAGTACTTTTTGTTTACTATGGAGCTGCATCCTTGCAGATATATTTATTCAAATTAAATCTAAGAAATGTATCACCTTAGGCTATGACACATGTTTTATTTCGAATTTATAATTTAATAGCTACTGACAACGCGTATAAAACGAACAATTTAAAATGACCCCTCATTTTTAGGAATTTTAATCTGTCCAGGGTTCAAGAAGACTGGTCGTTTTGATTTGGGTTACTTACAAATTATGGTATATAAATGGTTCTGTGATTAGGTAAGAATGTAAATTAAATATGAAGTTATAAATAAAGATAATTGGTGTGATATTAGCGGAGATGCTATTTAGATGCTGTAGGTTTCTTTTAGGGGAATATGCATAGACGTAATCTACTCTAGCGTCCGAGTTTGAGTGTAGTTTTATAGTGCATCCATTTTGCATAATTAGATATAATCAGAAAATAATGTATGCTATATGCATACCTACAGACATTTCAAATATGTATGTGTATTATATCAATTACATCGAATCTATACAATATGTTTAAATAATACCCAACACAAGAACAAAACAAGAGCAACTGCCGAGCCACGTGTCAAAAATGAAACTTCTTTGGCAAGATTCAAAGATACCAAAATCGTCGCCTTACTCCATGACGTGGCGGTATTTTACTCTCTATTATTATCTAGGTATATTAAACTCTCAATGTGGATAAAGAAGTTTCACTTCAAAAAAGTTCTCTCGTAAATGTAAAACTACATCTCCAAAATAATTTACAGAAATCACATAATTGGTCCAAGATGCACCGTTATGCCAAAACAAAAACAATAAAAGCATTATAATATACAAGTAGGTAATTGGCAAACAGCCGATTTCCCGGTAATTGCCCGGATCGGCGGGAATCGCCTTATTTCATTTAAAAACGAGGATTATTTCCCCGGGGAGGCTTGGAGACGAGAATTTCATAATATAATATTTACCGGGTCGCGGAATATCCGATAATTAGATAGCGACGTGATTTCGTACGGGAAGGCTAAATTAATATCAATGTTCTTTGTTTTATAAAGCTAGTGATGTAAGGGTATATACCTATCGATATAGAATTTAATTTAATAAATATTATGGGGGGCCAATTGGGATTCAATAAAACCTCCTTTTCTTAATTCAGTGGACTGTATTTCTTCATAATAACGAAGTACAATTTCTTCTTAATAACGACGTACAATTTTCTTCTTAATACTATTTACAATAGCGGTAGGTATACTGAGCGACGACTGTTGACCGCGAGACTTCCTGCTTCTTGCTGTTGCTCAAGTGGTGCTGAGCTCTTGACTGTGCTGAGTGGTGTGTGTCGAATGCGGTCAAAAGTCGCTATTATTATACAAAACTACAGGGATTACTCCCGACGGTGGGTAAGACGCCGTACCCCGCATGCTAGAGGTGCATTTTTACAGAGTATACACCCGACGGTGGTAAAACTACCGTGCGTCTACCGAATGAATTACTACGTTACATTTTTACTTCTACATAGACTCGATTTTATACAACAATAAAATATAGCAAAAATGACAACGACATACCATAGATTCTCTAATTGAATTACATATTAAAATACCACAAAAATACTATGAAACGATAATCAACTCTATATAATAAAAACACACGAATTATTTTATACAATAAAAACACTTAGACAATTATAGGTGGTGAAACTATTTACAAGGGATTAAGTTGTCGTCCGTAACAAATATCATGGAGGATAACGCAAATTAATTCTTATTTTATTTTTATTCCTAGTATTAATTTCCTATCTTAAAGTGCTCTTGACCTTTTTCTACCAAAAGGTCCAAAATTATATCGAAATACAAGATGATGTTCACAACAAGAAAGACAACTAGAAAAATTATGAAACAACAATTAAATTGTGTTATCTATTTCTATTGCTACGACGCTCTCGATGATAACTATTCTGTATTGATCTCATGTAAATTTGTGGTGCTTTTTTCTTCTTGTAGGTAAACTTTACATCCACGACATCTATATCTTGCCACATCTATCTGATTGTCTTCCATTTTTCTATTAATCACATATTTAGTACTTTTAAATAAAAAAGTTAATTTTTTTCTCAAAATGTTATCGACTCCCCAGCCCATCCCTATCAAGACTAACTAGCGGAATGAAGACAAATGCTCAAGCCGGCGCGGCGAGGGGTTCGATCTCGGGCGACATGACAAACAATGTATGACACGCATAATTTCTAACGTCCCTTCTTGATTAAGTAATGAACTGGGAATTGATAGTGATGTTCTTTATCGATATTGTGATTTGTGAATTTTTTATGAGGTTAAAGTAATCAAAAATATGAGATTTATAACTATCAGGTGAAACCGAATATTTTACATTAAAATATTTTTACCCTCTCTTGAGTTTCTTGGTATAGTTATTTATGTTATCTACTTATAATAAAATATATTTTAACAGTCGTAACGTTTAGACTTTTCAGTTTTAATGTTTGATTCCTTTATAATTATTAAATTCTACGACTTCTACTGTAAATCTACAAAGTAAATGGATATTCAGAAATCTATTACAAAGTTTGTGAGACGGTTTTACACCGTCACCCTAAAAATGACACACCGTGCCAATAATGGATAGTTTCAAAAATTTCCTCACTATAAACGTTATCAGACCATCTTTATGGGCGCGACGTATTGATATGATCGTCCTTGATAAGGGCGTAAATGCGTTCAATAAAATTAAAAAGTTGAGGGTTAATTAGTGAGTGGTGCCTGGTACGACAGGCCTGCACAATCAAACTTCGTGTTACACTTAAGGTAATGTAGAGTTAGGAAGGTTTAGACGGGTATTGGGAAAAGTTGAGCAAAAAAAAAACCGTTACGTGTTAGTTGTTTAATCAATGTTTGGTTTATCAATTAACGAACCGAAGAATTGGCTATGTAGTATATTATATATGTATTCCATAATCTCTACAGACGGCACACTAAGCATTGCTGATTATAAAACTCTTCAGTCTGCTTCTGCTCGTCTGCATTCCTAAAACATGAATAAATAGAGATGTTAGGTAAATGTTTATAGTCTGAAATTCTTTAAATCTATATTATCGGATTAGAAAACACAAAACGGGTGAATTATTATCAAATTTGTCATGTGTGGTTTGAAGAATATATAAAACTAGTCTGTATTGTACGGGTCTATATATTCCTAGGTCTTTATAATAGGCTGAGAGCTAACGGCTGTCCCTGTAAGTTACCGAGTCAATTACAAAACTTTGACGAGTTGTTCGATCGACGATCTGGAATAGACCGAGTGCTTTACATGGGTAAATTAAATTTAATATTGTGGGGGATTATACATAATGAGTCCTTGTGATTGAAGTATTTGTAGGAGGTTTTTCAAATACCAATTGTTATGGCACAATTTTGTCGATAGGGACATGTTTTGCGGTTAAATAGTAGCATACATTTCTAATGCATAGATTTTAATAAAGTAGTTAATTAATTCGATTTATTATACCCTAATTATGTTTGTAAAAAAAAATCTCGTTTTCTAAGGTGCAATAATGTTACAAAAAACTTCATGGTCGAGTTACGAATGTCAAAGTAATTTTCCAAGGCATATACAAAGCATTCATTTCATTTTAAAGCCACACCATTAGTGGTAATGATGACAAAATAACCAGTAATTTGATTATAAAATATATGTACACAGCAGGAAGTCGCGCGCGGGTTTAAATTATCGCCCAATCGAGTGTGGAGTCAAAATATTTATAGAAATGTCATGTACTTATTGAAATAACTAGCATTCCGCCCGCGTCTTCGCCCGCGTTTTCAAAGAAAAGCTCGCATAGTTCCCGTTCCCGTGGGATTTCCGGGATAAAACCTATCCTATGTGTTAATCCAAGTCCTCTATATGTGTGCTAAATTTCATTGTAATCGGTTTGGTAGTATTTGTGTGAAAGAATAAAAAACATCCATACATAGGTACACATAGTATATACATTATACATCCAACACAAACTTTCGCATTTAAAATATAAAAGATTGAAACTGGAATTATGGTCAGCAAATTATAAATTGTTTACTGAATTGATAATTATCGTTGTTCTCACAGCTAGATAGATGTCATTGAAGTTTTAATATTTAAAAGTGATGTCCAATTTTAAAAGAAAATAGACAAAATAAATTTATATTTTGGACTTTTTAATTGTCCATTAGTATACCTATCAGATCACATAGATATTAAATTAGAACTAATAATAAATTAAATACAAGAATTTATATTATACTTAATTTAAGCTTGATTAAGCCACCGATAGTTTACCGCCCACAGTATTGCTAATGACGAAAAACGACAAACACCATAAACATTTACAATTATAATCTCGCAAATTACTTTCAATACTGCACTTGTCAAAGTGTTTTGAAAATTTAATAAAAATGTATTTAAATATGTTTTGTTTCATTTCTTATTCAGTTACATATTATTATTATTTATCCCTACTTCTTACCCTTTCTAACTAAAGTTTACAAATAAGACGAAGAATGCTTTTTGTGTTTGTTATTTTACTGTTTACTAGTAATTTTGCTTCCCTTTTTATAGAATATCGAATAATAACTATTTAGTAACTAATAATATTTTAATAACATAACAGATTGAGGCGAAAGTCACATCTTTGGAAAGATTTGTGAAACTGTACATAAACAGCATACCTAGAGGCTAGAGCTCTTATAAGCCTAATTCTAATAATCTATACCTAACCATATTTTACTACATTAATTAAAAAAAAAGATATTATAAACACAAAAACATTTGAGAACCACAGCTAGGAATCGAATCCGTCATTACTTGGACGTCCTACGCGAAATGACATTCATTATTTTTAAGGACCTCATAAAACAATATTACGATCCGTACTCTATACTTAAACACTGTTCCCTCTCAATTATGGCCCGTAACTGCCGGTTCGATTCCTGTCGATAATTACGAGTTCAACCCAAACATACCAGGGAGGCATAAATAACTTAGCTTGTCTTTTTTCTGCCTTCCTTAATTGGTGTTGTCGCTAATACAAATTAAGAGACGAAATTGGTTTTCGTCGTGTTTTGATATATTTTGGGATCAAGGGTGCTGTAAAACGTCTGGACTGTAAATATGGTGTTTTAAAACAACGATTTAATGATTTTGGCAGGATTTACATTATAAAGATAATAATGTATGGGGAGTTCTATTCATTCGGTAAATATTATGATATGTCAAATAAAATATTAATTAATTAAGACACAAAATAATATAAAGTGTACCTATGTATTAGAGTTTGTGACAGTAGTTATTAGTAAATGATTAATCTTGACAACAAGGGTAACGTTAGTAGATCACTTTTTAGTACAATTACAGTACCTATAAGGCTTCATTTTCTTTCTCTTTTCTACATATTTTATAATCAGCGTAAAATATAAAAAATATCATTTGCTGATTATTCTATACGCACAATTGTAACTAGATACAATATCAGTATTATTCAATAAAACAAAACCGCCTCGATAATTGAATCCGTTGCCAACACGTAGCATAAAATACACAGACATACATAGCAATTTTAACTCGATATAAGGTGATAAAGGTTGTTTATTCAGTGTTGAAATAACTCCTTCGTACATGATTATATAAATAAAGAACACATGTGTCTATGAATACATAACTCTAATAAGCACATCACTATCTGTAGAGACAATACGTGCGTTTGTATGTAGGGCTAGTGATGTGCTAATGTTTTATCGATGAACGTGAAATGTGAATTGTGAACGTTATTAGCTAGTGATAACTTATGCATGTTATCTGGTAAAAAGCGCCATTAATTAAATTAATTACTGCGTTGATAATTTCACACTTTATAGATAATTTTGCATTGCACGTAAAATAAAATACAATTATATGATGTTACATTGAAAGATGTTTGCGTATAGTTATGTAGAGTATGTATAGTTATTTTTTAAGTTTTAAACTAAAAATGCGAACTATATTATGGTATATAGGCTTGTAAAAGTAAGATTGTATGACTTCCAATGACTGCGTTCTAATCTACATAGCATAGTTATTGTCAATAAAATTTATGAATCAATTACTCAGTGTAAACATGGTGTAATTATACATTGACCGCTTCCTTGGCACAGTTGTTAAGGCGTGAGCGTAGAGAGTACCTAGGGTTCGATTCCTTGTAAAGACAATTACTTGTCAGTTGTCTCTAATGAAATTGATCAGTGAAATAGATGTAGGTACATTCACACATGATATAAACTACATTTTTTGTTTTCCACATAAACACAAACGCTTTTTAATTCTTTGCGAATGCAATGAACTAAAAAAAAAACATACGTAAAGATATACCATTTGATTACAGACGAAGCTGTGTAGAGCAGCTAGTATAAAACAAACATTATCGATAGACCCCATCACTAGAACCAGCATACATATTATCGATATACCCCGTCACTAGCGGCACCTGCGCGCGCGCACCAGATGGTTATGTCGCACGTGATTGTCATTTGGCCCCGCCCTACGCACTTGGACAATTATTATAATTTCTATGATTACCTCCCCTTAGTGGGTTATTGTTTTGGAATTTATAACTGTAGTATGTTAGTATTATAAAAGAGTATATAGGGAGTAAGTATTTTGTAGGTTATGTTACTACTATCACAGATTACTAAATAGTTAATACTACTATTATCAAAGCGTATGTGTAGTTTGTATGACCGTGAAGTGAAGTTTTTAAGAAATTTGGCATGAAGATAAGTTGTGGTCTAAAATAATTAAGTCTTAGTTGAATTATTGCTATTGACCCTTTTATAGTTTTTAAGTAAATAGTGTGGGTCTTCTCTATGTAGAGTTAGTTTAAATATGCTTTTGCCACTGTTATATTTGTTAAATTAATATTTTTTACTATGCTAATATACTTCTCAACGCAAAAAGTGCACCTAATCTGCCTTTGTCCGTGTGAACGTAATCCAAGTTTAAAATTAGCACAGAAGCAAACCAATTTACATACACCAATATAAAACCGTTACACTATCTCCGATCTTCAATTACAGCTCAAAAACAAAGATTATACCGTTACTAAATCACATCTTAATCTAATCCTGAACTTCACACTTGATAAGGAACCTTATTGACACGACATACGACATATATTGCGTGACACTTTAAAATAACTTTGAGAAAAGTGTCCCGATTTGTCGCAACAGTAGGCGTGGTAGTTACGTCAGAAGTGATGTTATACAAACTTAGAATTGCAGCACTTTCACCCTTCTTTTGTGGGGGATAAGGTTGAGAATAAAAGAGGTGAATAACATAGATGTATGTAAATCAAAGGCGAGTGGACGAGGCAATTTGGTGGCCATTAAAGTACGCTCTGGGGGGTAACCGGCACCTTTAGAATAACAGTCTTATTATGGGTACGTTTTGTTGCGTTCACAAAATAATCTTACTTTTTTGGCACCGGGACCTTCTAAAACATATGTAAACCAATTGCAACAAGACTGTTTCGAGC
Source organism: Colias nastes (assembly GCA_907164665.1). Lineage (NCBI taxonomy): Eukaryota > Metazoa > Arthropoda > Insecta > Lepidoptera > Pieridae > Colias > Colias nastes. The sequence goes on along the minus strand of CAJQZM010023222.1, from coordinate 585 downwards.
GGTTTCGAGACGTCAATCGAAAAATTGGAACCGGCACGCTCTCTTTGACATTTAGCATTCTTGTTATAATGTCAATAATGACAGTTTTAAGCAATTTTAGTAAAGTTGTAAATATGGAACTTTTATAACATTATTTTGAATATTATTAAAAGAATACACATCAAATTTAAGTGAAACGTATGTAGTTGGAAATCTATTTAATAAATGAAGCTTTTAAAGAAGATAATACATTTATTATATTAAAAATGCAAAATTAACATAACTACATCGGGTTGTTCCAAGAAAAGGCTTCAAACCTTTTGATTTAAGAAGAATCGTGTAAATAATTTATTATTGCGAAGTGCGCAATCATCACGAGTCTCTATGAGATATGGGGGCATCATATGAACAATCTTAAAATACAATTATAACCTACAGATTTATCTGTGTAAGATAAAAGTAATGTAAGTACCATACCCAATGCAAATCTTAAGAGTATATTTAAAAATACGTTTGTTTATGTACACATTCTCCACTTGTTATTTCTCTATATAATAAAACTAGCGACCCGCCCCGGCTTCGCACGGGTGCAATGGCGGCCGGCCG
>CAJQZM010023221.1:0-22916 GCA_907164665.1 Colias nastes | reverse complement strand
CGACTTTTAGTCAAGAACTCCGAAATCGTTATTCCACTGCTCTTCAAGTACGTTGTTGAACATAAATAAAATTTCAATATTAAAAATAGTCAATCATAAAGCAAACATGTTTAATGTTTATTTAACTGTAGGTACGATCAATAGGTACATTCAGTTTTTTTCGGTTGAGACACACGCGTTGGTTTTATGGGTCGATTATTTCGAAGCCCCATGGTAGGAAGCGAATGCTTAAAATATATATTTTAATTTTTAATTCTTAATGATGTCATTTGTGTCTGTATGTCAACGGCTATTGTTACCAGAGGGTATTCGGCTCGCATACTACGAATCTAACTGTGATGAATGAGTTTCACTCTTCGTGTCATTGAACTTTGCTCCAGATTCATTAAGTGTGGGTGGCGAAAAGAATATACGGAACATGTGTTCATAATTATTTCAGTTGGTCACATTCGTTCTTGGAACTCTGGTATTATGTTACGAGAGTGCGAAGTTAAGACGACCTTCTGTGCCAGCAAAAATATATTTCAAATATAAATTTAGAAACGTATACCTTGATTTTATAGAGAAAGAAAATATAACTCTCTCTACCGAGTTTTATTTTTGCAAACCAAGGTTTTCAATACCTTATAATTTATATAACCTTTCTGTGTTAAATGTTATTAATCAAGGAATAATATGAAGTATTAATATAGTTTGAGTTATACGATGTGACGGCGAAATTTAAATTAAATAAAAATGGCAATGGTACCATGTCCAGAATTAGTTGTTCATGTTTGGGGTCACGTTTAGTATTCGCGAATTACCTATTGGGCAGGAAATACCGTACCGTTTACCTCACATTACGCTTGCTTATTGTATTTACAGCGCATTGTCCAGCAAGCGACGGTTTGCATTAAAATGATTGCTCATCGATGGCTCCCATTGTGCACAAAACTTTCCTTTGGCAAGTTTTTGCTTAGCTTCGAAATTATATGACGAAAGGCGGAAAATTTGCTCATCCGTATACATTCAGCTTAACAATCCTTGTATCTGCTTATACGAAGTAAAACTTTTCCTATTTATTGCTCAGACTTAATCAACATAAATGCCAGGTACGTGACGTAAAATAAATCAAGGAAAAAGCCTTCTTAGACCCAGACATCTCAGAAATCGATGTACGAGACGGTGTCGCACTGCAGATATCTAAGTATTATAACTCGCGTCCGCTATTGGAGAAAGTTTCTCGTGCTTTTTTTCTCATTGGAAATTAATCATTTCACATTATACATTGTATCTACTCGACAAGCTCTAATCGATTTAGCGAACGCCTCGGGGCATTCGACAGAATTTTTGAGTTTACTAACATTTTGACGGTGACGAAATAGCATTCGCGCATCGGGTAAATAGCGGTGCTCGAGTTTCATGTCTCTCATAGCGCCTATTGCGATTTGCGATAGTCTATTACGATATTAATTTCGAGTACTGCGATCTGATCTCGCCGTTGGCCAGCGGCGTTGGCTGTTTGTTGCCTTCAATTAACCCAGTTGTTGGTCCGGTCATTGTATACAGTCTGCTCGATGTCTGCTTTCTTCCACCATTCCGTAATGAGTATAAGTAATGTTGGTCTTGAGTCTAAGGCATTGATAACAAGTTACGTGAGAGGCATACACGTGTTCTGTAAGTACTATTATACAGTTTGTTACCTCATCTGCGGTGCCAAGCTTTTTTAAGTGTTCGACAGCGCAATAAGCTTCACTCATCTGTGAATGTTCTTGGCAGGTTATTTGTACGAAAAATGTTTTTTCAAATTTTTTATTTTGATGGACGTTGTTGTGCGTTTTTAGGCTATTTGTGTTCAAAATCATTTTTGGAATGACTTCGTAAACATCACATGCTTTGTTTTTGATTAGTAAACATTTAGGTAATCATTGATTACCTAAATGAAGGAGTAATTTCTAGTAGGTACAATTTTAAATACGATTAAAAGTTGATGTTAAACAAAACTAAATATTAATTTTCTATTATAATGGTTAATAAGAGTTCTTGTATAATTATTTAATATGAAAAAGGCTTTTAATTAATTGAGAAAAATCTTTCAAACATAAATGAATATTATAATCTTTTTTCATCCAATATTTACAGTTGGTTGAGGTTGCTAATTATTATTACTTGTAGTTTTTTTATTCGCCTTTGTGACGGACAAGCCGAGTGACCTAATTGGCATCTGTCTACATTTTTCAATGAAACAATTTCCTTGAACTCTCCTTGCTGTAAATATAATTTTTCTGTGTTCCATGTAATAATGAGCTGAAATTGTAAAAAAGATGTCATTGTGTCAATTTAGCGAAGGTTAGGACATTGTGCTAAAACTGCTAACACATACACGTGGAAGATCTATTACTTCGAAAAGGCTGGAAATTTGTACTGTCTAAACTGTAGAACAATTTCGGCTCTTTGAACTTTTTCCAAATGGAACGGTTACATAAGACACAGTTTAATTAAGAACTTGACAGTTCGTACGTTTTCATTCAAACGCTTTTCAATACAAATCTATCAATGCGCACAAGATAAACGCTCCTTATCACGAGGTCCATCACTAGCTCGCCGAATTATTGAATAATTGACACGAAACATAATCATATTTTCACGCACCGGCCTGTAATGTCGGTGCGTGACTGGAATCAGCGTGCGTTCTCTTGATGTGCTCTGTTGAAATTATAACTACGCATCGGTATTTGGAGTGCACTTGTGTCTTCATATTTGTGTGCCACCTTGGATTTGAGCTTGAACATTTCGTACTGCGTAATTGTAAGTACCTATTTACAATTTTTGTCAAACGTGACAGCGTTTGTTGGTGAATTGACAATGGGACTTAACGCCTACTTGCCACTGCGCACATGCTTATAAAATCAACATTTTATAGTGTTTGTATCGTTTTGACACCTTCGTGTTTAAGGAAACTGTTGTCATTAGTTTTATTGCTGTTAAAGTGTGTACAAATTTAATCAATGTTAATTGTGTATAGACTCTTTAAATTAAATTATCTCGAACCATTTGGTTTGGCCGCAGCGAAGTCTTATAACTACTTTGTGTCTCGGTATGAAATCTTGGCAGTAATTTTGCTTTGTTTTTAGTGGCGCTCTCGACCCGTGGCGTCTGTTGCCGGCGCTTGCACATCCGCGACTGACATTCTTGTTGTTAATATTGTAAACAGTTTGCCTTCAAATTTTCATCGATGTTGACGTTTGCCAAGAGTATCATTTGAGTGATGGTATTTATGGATGCAGCCTTTGATTATTTGCATAGTGTGTTTTGATGATGATAGTATGACGGCAGGATAAATAGAATTCAAATTTTATTTCTATTTTATTACGAACGTTTTAAAATGGTTTTCATTTAATAATTAGCGGCTGGATGCAAAGATGCCTCTGTAGTCAGGACTTGAAACTTTAGGATGAAGTGACACTATTTATTTTAAATAAAACCCAAATGCATCTGAAGTATATAAATAAATGGGAACAGTGGTAGAGCGTTTAATTGCGTGTCTTTCATCTCGGCGTGTCGTGTTTCTGTCTGCGTGCTGTTACGATTTAAATTACGCGAATCGCGAGCTCTGGGTGGCTTAATTGCGAACCCATTGTGATCGTTGGAATATTATCGTGTTTCGATTTCTTGTGCCGTTCTCTGGTTATTGGGAATTATTGGTACTCGTCGATAATGGTGATGTTTGATTGTAGTTTTTGGTAAAGGATTGATGGTTGTATTGGCTGTTATAGGCAAAGAAAGTAAATTATGTGGGTATTATATTTTTAATTAGAATAGCTTACTAACATTATGGATTAAATTGTTATCGTAGTATGTATTTCTCAAAAAACATACCATGTTTTAACAGAATAACTCAGCCATTGCCATTCATGACCATATCGTTCTCATTTCCTTCATTTCGAATACGAAAAAAAAATACATTTAATTTTATTAAATGATGCGTTTTACACACAGAATTAACGTTTATTTAAATGTACGTGTATCGTGCACAGTTCACATTTTTCTCCGTTCTGAAAGAGCTTGTTAAACCTTTACAAACTGTAACACCCAATTTATTCATATTGCTACATGCACTGCATCATGTTCCGCATTACAGTCTAACTCGATCTTTGAAATGTTTATTTTAAGGGAATATTAAATTAACTAATTTATATGGTTTAGCTGCTGTAAATTTTTAAATTCGGTGAAATTCTTGTAGAGGAAAAATTACTAAATTATAATTTGTAACATTAGGTACTAGGTTGGTATAACTTATCAAGGAAAAGATATTAAGATTTCTTAGATAAGAAATAATAATGGAATGTTCGCTATTTACTTGATTTAATCCCGTTTCATGACACTAATAAAAATTGTTCGTTAATGTTGTTACGCTACCAGTTGTAAAGACTATGATGAAAATTGAAAATATTTTACCTACATTGTCGGCTTTGTTAATATTATTTTATGTTCTGTTATTAAAATTAACTTCTTTAGATGTGATTCATAATTTACTTTAATATTACCCTGTTTTTTATAGTATCCAAAAAAGTAGGTACCTAATACAATTTTTACGTTTAATTTTTCGTAAAAATTCAATATAATTCCTTAGGTGGTATTTTAAATGCAATCAATCGGCAACGTTTTGTTCAACTTTCCATGGCAGCGATGGTAGATTGGCGCTAGTACGGTCCTACCTGTATGTTATCTGTGGTCAGTGCTATGCCCACCTTATTAACCTCGGATGAAGGGTTGTCTATGGGTCTAGCTCCTTGTTTGGGGATTTTATATTATGCTTTTGTTTGTATAAGAGTGCTGGTTGATAGAGGAAAACGGGCTTGCCTTTGTTAGAAGGAATTAGTTGAGCTTGAAGCTATCGCTAAAACATTTTCATTTTGTTTCACTATTTTTGAATAAAGTACTTACGTTAGCGGTGTTTAAAGAAAACTATAGGTAAGTATATGGGTATGTTTAAATCTATCTCCAAATCAGTTTCAGCAATTTGTGCGTGAAAAAGCGAAAATCATCATAACGTTACAGGCATACAATGATTTCTATTTATGATATTAGAGCCTAAGAGGGATTATATCATCACGACATGTTATTTTTCCTCATTTAAAATTGATTTATGTGATGTGTACATGATACATAACCATAACCTTCCTCAATGTTACTTAGTATGGTTGTGTATTTGAATTCGTAATAAACGATGAAATGAAAATAAATATACATTCCTGGTATAAAACGTATATTTGCAGTATCGACAAAATAATTGTGTTAGTAGATAGGAGTTAATCGCGATTTTCAGTGTACAATACAAAATGGTTTTAATTCTTCGCGAAACCATTGAAAAAGTAACGAGTAATCACGCACACTTGATTTATTTTACTGCCAGTATAAGCTTCCATATTGGACACATTTCACTGAAAATCTATCAGTTATAAAATGAAGTTTACAAGACTTTAATTTTAAAATTGCACGAAACACATTATAAATGCTTATAAACCAGTTATTTTTAAACTTTATCTACTATGGAAAGTATAGAATTTCTAACGTTTCGTGTGCTGTTTGCACTGTTATATTTTTTATTTAGCTTTTATTAAGAGCACCATACTATTAAACACATTACAGAACATAAGTTAGTCTGCGCATCCGTCATTATTGTCTGATTTATACGCAATATCGGCCAATTGATTGATATACGACTGTTTAAATTCAAATCAGAGTCAAGCATTGATATATTTTGTTGTTTAATTTTTATAATTTTCATGGATTTGAAACACGTTTCATCACATTAAGTTTGGGTGTTAGTATATTATAATGTATTGTCAAATTTCATCACATACCTACGGTCTACATTGATCCTACTAATATTACCTATAGCTAAATGCGAGTTTGTGAGGATGGATGTTTGTTATTCTTTCACGTAAAAACTACTGAACAGATTACAATGAAATTTGGTAGGTACCTATGTAGGTAGTTGAAGACCCAGAATAAGACATAGGCTATTTTATTCCGGAAATCCCACAGGAACGGGAATTATGCGGGGTTTTCTTTGAAATCGAGGGCGGGAATCTAATAAAATATAAATTCTCTATTTACTTACTTACGTGTCTCGTTTATTTTTAAATTAACTCCGTAATCAACATTTTATTTTATCGTACAAAAATAAAATTATTATCATTTGGAGCGGTCGGCGGCCGCAAACACAGTATAGGACATAGGTACTTCATTTGCTTCCGTGTTTTATTTTTAAATAAATGCATAAAATTTAAAACAAATTTAAATTAAAATACTACTACGCAGTAGCAAGTAAGTTATCGGCTCTTGAGTTTGGGCTTCCCTAAAAAGAAATAACAGCCTGATTATCTCTTAACTCTTAAAGATCGATATTAGTCACACTTAATTTGGAATGGGAAATGGCCACAAGGCACCTTCTCCATTCGTTTAAAACTGCATTAAAACCTCTATATGCTGCTGCTGTTTATAATGCTGTATATTATATTGAATATTATGAAGTTATCAACGAAAACGATTACATTATCCACCTCAAAGGCCATACATTTTTTCCCAATACAATTTCGTTTCGATCGGCGTAATATTGTTAATTTACAAACAAGTACATATCTCTTGTACGCCGTATAAGGCTTTCGCCATAACGAGCGTGTAAATCGGTACGATGGCGAAATTGGTGATTCATCTGAGTCGCCCTCTGAAAGTAATACATATTAATAAAATGTGTAAGTGATTCTCTGAATATCTACTGTAGTAAGTGGGCATGAAACTTTAGACATAATAAAAGTTTTATTTTCATGAATGAGCATTGAAATATTTTAATTATTATTAGGGTCTTTGCTGAAACGAGGCTTGGTTAGGTAGTGCTGTTTAAATTTTAGATAGCTTTAGAGCTCAATGCTTGAATTTGATATATAATTTACAAGGGAAGTTCATTTCTAAATCAGTTCGAGTTTAAATTTCCTGCCGTTCTAGCTTTGTTATAATATCACCATTAGATTGTAATTGTACTTTTATTTCTCTTTTAAAATAGGCATCGTAAGTCACCGTACCGTACACTTTGTAATTAATAAATTTGTAGAGTTGTTTATAAATGAATAATATATAAAAATACATTTGCTTCGGATTAAAGATATTAAATAACATTCAGGTGTTATCACGGTTTTACCAGTTTTAGATGCTCGAACGTTCCAATTATGTATGTTCAACATTCTTTAATATATATCTAATGCTAAAACATTAAGATAAAGCTGAATATTCACAATAACATGATATCTCCCTATTATCTCAGTTTTGTTACATGATATTAAAATAACTCCAATATCTATAGAATGCTTCACTTATAAATCGATACCGTTTAGGGTGTAACAAATATCGAGATAGTATTAATTCCACATCATTCACAAACGTCACGTATCTATTTGTATTGTAGTTTCTTCTTCGTCTCCTCGAAATATATTAATGTTGCTATCTACATAATTGTATAATCGACATTGTTGTTAAATTGCATAATTTTTATCTGTAGTAATATCTCATTAGAAACCAATTAATTGTCTCAATAAAACCTTTTTTTTCATCAATCTTGGTTATAACCTAAACTTCTGACCATGTCTCATGTCTCCTTCCTCGTCGCTTTAGTTCTAAATGCCTCTTTGAGATGATGTCAAGTGTAGAATACATCACATCACATCACCCAATTAAGTGCTAATAATATGTTCTACTGTTTCATAAACCGATAGTTCCAATGAACCACAACTGTTTCTTGCGTGACAGTGCTGTTCCGATACAGTGCAGCGACGCAACTGCTTCCCGCGTAAAAAACTTTGGTTGCTTAAGCGTTAGCCAAATACGGCTTTGGTTTTTAAAAACTCGATAAACAGTTTAGGCGAACCGGTGATTCGAACAGTTCCGACGTTCGCTATAAAACCCTTTTTTAGTCTAGGGTTAAAAATAGGTGTTATAGGTACGTCTGTGTCTCCAATAAATAAAATGTATGGTTTATATTCGTAGAAAAAATTGCGTATATACCTATATTTAAAAATAACATCATAGCTTAAATTATGTGATATTTTCCTACCTTGTGATCATATGCACTGGACTCTAACTACTTAGTGGTTAATATGAATAAAATGATGTCCAGTGATGTCAACTTTAATTCAAATGAAATCAGCCAATTTACCCAGGTCTTTTCATTAGCTAATGTGACATACAAGTATAGCTACTTAACTATGTATAAAAATAGAGTGCGTCGTTGTATCCGATCGATACAGGAATATGATTTGTATTGTCTTGTCTGCGTATCGGATTGGAGCGTCGCGAAAAGGCAATAAGCGCGGTAATTAGCCCGCCCTTGATCTCCATTACGGTGACCTGTCGTGTGGCCTAGTTGTGTCGTGTGGCGGCGATACGCACCGCTTATAATGGGGATTGAATGGATTCGGTTTGGCATTAGCGGAGTGTCATTATGGACTGATCTAGCGATTAGTGTGTAATGACGTAGCAAAAGGAGAGACAGGTTATGCACCAACGATATTTTATTTGAACTGGCGGCCGTTATAAGCCTCACTCTTTCGCTGTCATGCATACTGATTGACATCTTGCTCGCTCGCTCGCATCGAGTCAGGCAATTACCTGACTTTCGTATTGATATTTTGGAACGTGTGAAACGTATCTATCTATATCTTAGTATGACGGGCAACGTCAACGCAGAGACGCATAGAAAAAAAAATAATAATAGGAATATTCGCCAATTTTTGACGCAGTGTTGTCTAACTCCGTTATGAATAGAACGAAAGTTACGTCGTGTGAAACAAAAAGTTCTTACACTTTCTTATACTGTGTGCCAAATTTCCTCGTAGCCCGCTAGCCGCTTTTGCTTCGTTGAACAACTGAAACACGTTCACATTTAATTTGATTATTAGGATTAAAGATTAGTATAAAAGTTTCCGAACGTACGACAGTGACTGGCCCGTTAATCTTTGCAGAATATAATTATTATAAAAATAAAATAATTATTACAAAATAAAAATTGTTGTACATAATTATTATCGTTAAATTTAAACTAAGGTTAATTTGGTGGGGTGAAAGTTTACGTTCTTGATAGTTTACTTATTAATTATTATTAAACTAAATCCGCACTTCTTACCGCATAGATGTGGGTACATATGAAAAGCGAATAGCGATCACCCAGTTACCAATCTATAGTAAACAATAAGTGTTTAAATAACAAGCTTTACACTGAAAAGAATATCTGTTTTGGTGCTTTATTCGCGTATATGTATACCTAATTCTTAAATATAGGTAATTTATAATGCAAATAAGTATAATTTCGATTCAAAATATGCGATCGACCATAGATGCTAGTCACCGATGATAAGGCGAATGATTCGATTCGTTATTTTATATACAGCAGGTTTCTAAAATCTACGTTCTATTATGATGACGCATTTATAAATATGTAATTGGTTGGAAGGTCAATATTACGCCAAGGCCGCTTGTCTGATATTAAACCTGTTCATGTGGCCACTGAGAAAATTCCTGAATTTGTCGGTTCCTTTAATTAGTGTGTTTTATCGATCGTAACACGAAAAATGCGATTCGAACATAAATATATGTTCAGACCTACACCATAATATTATAACCCTGTCATATGAAAGATAAGCTCCTGTTACAAATGCTATACCAACCTAGCATTGTGTTATTTTTTTTTAATACTGTACTATAAATGAATAGATATCTTGTACTTAATAGGTAAGCTAAAAGCTTTAAATACTTACCTCAAATGAAAGGTACGGATGGCAGATAAAGGAAGGCGCTGGAAGGATATGCTCTTCCTTTTTCCTTGTTACCCGACTTCGGCAGATAGCGGGTTATGTTTTCCGAATGTTAAAAGTTAACTCAAGTTCGTACCAATTTGTGTTGAAGTACTCTAGACTACATTATCCAATAGATAATTGGATCATTTTATTAGATAACTTTAGAGATTTTCTTAGTATTCCGTTTTCCTTGTGAGATTTTTCTAGACTTGGCTAAATTTTAAATAGGCGGATACGCTTTATTATAAAAGACTTTGTGACTTTATATGAGGTTCTTTTATCTATAGGATTATTATATTATAATGTTCATAGAAAGATTTGGGTACCTATTAAGGTCTAAGGGAATTTCACAACATTTTGAAAGACTGGACTTATATTCCAGCAAAATGTTAAGTTTTTACGTCTGGTTTTAAATCTTCTTGTGTTGCGTAGTATTTTTACATATTTTCATAAAGGTTTTTCCCTTTAAAGTAGTGGCACTTAACATGCAGCATTTATAATATAAAACCTGCATGTAACATTTAAACATGAACCTCCGAAGAAGCTTTTAAACGCGAACAGGTCAACAGCAATAAATCATTCGTTTTACGAGTTCCACTGAACGCATACAAACTCGACAATGTATAATAGATAGTTTATTTTGATTTGAACAATCTGAAACTTTATTATTCGTGCACAGCTTTAGATATGAATTCATGTGTTTTGCTTGTTGTATCAGAGACACGAGTTGAGAGAGGAAAAGGTTTCTTTGTTGTGATGATTTCGCTCTCGAAAATTAAATTATATGAAGTATTTGAAATTGTTTCTTTATCGCACCTGCTTAATAAATAATGCCGAATCATGTTTCAAGGTTTCATTTAAAAACTAAACCATCGATTAATTTATCAGCACGGCGCGGCGGTGTGTACTAGAAAAAATACTTGAAAAACTCGTCTCGCAAAATTTGTACAGTAATATGACACGGCACTAGATGTTTGTCCGTCTAAAAGCATATTGATTAGGATAGAATAGAACAGTGGAAGTGGACGGTGTTCGTGCGGCGCTCGCCTGCCGCGCTGTCTGGCCGAGCCTGCCGCCTGGGCGTTGCCACAACGGTTGCCGGAACGTCGTTGTACCAATCGCGCGCCCATTCCGTACCTACCGGCTATTACAAATTACAATAAACGTTCAATGCTAAATTCTGATGGATTTTTATCGTGCTCTCGCAGGGTACGGGGAACGCCTTCTTGATTATGTTTTGACGCTACGCATTACAAGCGCGTGATCGGTGAACTTGACGCGTTTATTACTACGAAATTACCGTGTCTTTGTACGTTTATGAATTTGAATAGCAATAAAAATGTCATATTAAAGACTAAAGAATAGCTGCGATCATAATTTATGTGAACAATCATTTATTTAACTTTAAAATATGTTATGTAGGTGCGCCACTCGCATTTGTTTTTGTCTGCTCCTTCTCTGCATAGACGTCTAGTTTTAGTAGGCCGCAGAAGCCTGATAACCTACTTTTTGTCACAAAAATCGATCAGAGCTACAGGCACAGAATGAGTTTGCACTGTAGCAGTGTAGTTTCAGATGAAATACTATGGTCTATGTCTAGATTTGAATCCCCGGAGGCTAATAGTTCATTATAACTTCAACGTTCATTGTTTTGTTAGATAGAAAATAAACCTAAAAATAACTGTGCATTCAAAGATATTTCTGGATTTTTTTGTCCACGTATATGATGTAGGCTGATTGTACAGAGTAGTTGTTTAAATTTGTTTTATTTTTTACTTTAAGAAGTGAACGACATTCAATTTAATTTGAATTTATTTACTCTTATGCTTGTTTATTTATTGCGTAAAATGTGAGTGAACTGAATTAAATGAAATAAATGTTGTGTAAATTACGATTTTAAGCAATTAGGTATACCTGCGGTCTGTCATAAGAGAACCATTACATTTTAATATAAATTTAATTCGTCGTTTATATATTTATCTGTCTTACTTTCTATTTACATTATTAAGGAATCATATAAGAAAATTTACTGTTGATTCAAATTTAGTTTCATTCCGGATTAGTTTTAACAGATTTCTAATCCTATAATACGTCTAATTTCGAGATACCATGATACCTTTTCAACGTGGGCTTGTCACGAGTGAATCCCATCCAATCCCATCTCTATACAAGTGCAATCTATTACATTTGAAGTACGTAGGATGCTCGCGGGTCGTAAGATAGAAATCTAGCAATATATCTTAAGTATTGACATTAACTACGGGTCGTTCACTCGTATCGCCATCGGCGGCCGACTGCCATTCATAAAATAATAAGTTTATAATTATTGCACTGATAATGGCTAGCGATTGTTAATTGTAAGGCTCGGCGCAAACGGGCCACCGACCACAGCCACTGCAGGTGGCCAGCGACAGCAACTTGACACATTTTTTTTATATATTTAGTCGCGGCCACTTTGTAGTAGGGTTGTTGAGGATTCCTCTTCCGCTTCCTCATAATGCGGAAGTTCCGCAATATTTTGGGTTCCTCAACCGTTACCGCATCCTCAAAAATAAAAATAAAAAATTCCTCTTCCGCTATCGCTTCCTCAAAATTTTGAGGAAATTCATGAGGATGCCGTAACTATGGCAACGCACTCGCTACGCGCAGTGCTATGCCAGGACGATTCGATCGGGCGGCGAATTTACAAAGCCTATTATACCTATGTATACTTTTTGAGTCACGAGTCGGACACTAATAGATGAGCTTTTGTTTATGCATATAACTCGACAAAACCTAATCTATCTAAATAAAAAAGTGACTGGACTTGATTATAATTTCCTATCATCCTCATCCTCATCCGCTTCCTCTTCCGCTTCCTCATCCTCATCCTCTTCCTCAAAAAAATATCCTCATCCTCATCCGCATCCCCTAAATTTGCGTGTGAAAATTCCTCTTCCTCCTCCTCTTCCTCATAATCACTTCCTCAACAACCCAACTTTGTAGCGAGCGGTAGCCAACGGCCCCGGCCGGTCACCGGTGTCCGCGACAAAATATATGAAAATGCTATAAAAAGTTGGTGGAAATTATTTATAATTAAAGTGGATCGTGATTTTTTTGATTCGGTGATAAATGATAATAGAGCACTACCTCTCCGAGGTGTGCAAAATATGTCAAGTGGCGGTCGCTGGCGCTGGACTCATGTTGATGGAATTTCACTTATTTCGATGACATTTTAATGATTTTGAAATAAAAAATTGCGTCTGGCACCTATTTAACAACGAAAAAAACGTCTTGCAATAAAAAATTTATGTCTGATGGATCTATCTAAAGGCAAAAGATTAAAAATTACGCGTTAATAAATGACTTTAAATTACGGATATTTTCCTGTGCGCACTAATAAACGCAACCACTACCGCCAGCCAGACAGCCCGGACTCTAACCGAAATAGCAATGGAAACAATATATATCAAAAACCCAACTATACTAAAATGACTTTTTTTAAAACGTTACTAGCTCCCGAACCACACGTGATAATTAATACAATGAGTGTCCCATCTAAAGAATCTTAATAAATAAATATAAAATATAAATAATCCTATTTGCTGTTATTCCTTTTGTATTGTTTTATTTGGTGTACAATAAAGAGTTAATTATTATTATTTTTTGTTCCTTTTCTTTTATTTCTCCCTTTTCAGGGGTTTGTTTGCTAGGGGCGCGGGCTATTTAGCCAAGAGACCCTAGGTAACTTACGGTTTGATTTAAATATCGGTTACAGTAGTTTCGCTGTCACTAAGAAATTTTCGCACAATACGACAGGTATTTAATATAGCTGCCTTTTGCATTGTAATGTATGTATTTTTTGGTAGATCTAGAAGTTTCAGGCTATGATGTAAATTAGTTGGGATAACTCCAGTACATGACAGAACTATTGGAATAATGTAAACAGTCCTAAGGTTCCATATTCGGAGGATTTCTTCTTTTAGTTCGGTGTATTTGTGGAGCTTTTCGCTAATTGATTTTTGTATGTTGTGTGTGTTGGGTACAGTGACGTCAATGAGATAAGCAGTTTTTGTGATTTTATTTACGAGGGTTATATCTGGTCTATTAAAATGAATAGTTTTATCGGTAAGAATAGCGCGGTCGAAATAGATTTTAGATGTTGGGCTATCTAATACGGGTTTTGGTTTATAATTGTAATATGGTATGAGCTTTCCTTTATTAAAATTATATTTTACAGCTAACTTTTGATGAAGATAATGAACTACCTGGTTGTGTCGATGTGTGTAATCATTTTGTGCTAAACTAGAGCATGCTCCCGTAATGTGCTGTATGGTTTCGGGCTGTCTCTGGCATTTGCGGCATCTATCTGTTGGTATATTTTCTTTAAGTATGTATTTTTTGTAGTTTCTGGTATTGATGACTTGATCTTGTATTGCTATTGCAAAGCTTCGGTTTCAGGGAACAAGTAGCCTTTTTTCAACCATTCGTTGGACGCTTGTATATCTATGAAGGATTTTTCTAGTTCTTTTAGGTGTCTTCCATGTAATTCTTTTTGTCTCCATGTATCTATTTTCTGTTTTTCTTGTTCTTGTCTAGTTTTAAAATGAATTTCTTTATGTTTTAGGTTAAGCGGAGTAAAGTTGTTGTCTTCTTCAATTGTAGCTGCATGTAATTTGCTTGATTCAGCTTTTTTATAAAAGAAATTCCGAATGTTTTCTATTTGACTTTGCCATAGCCTATTTAGATCAATTAATCCACGTCCCCCTTTTTCTCTATTAACCGTTAATCTTTCTATGGCAGACTTCGGATGATGGTAATTATACTTTGATAAAATAGCTCTGGTTTTAATTTCTAGACGTCGTATATCACTTTTCGACCATTTAATAAGTCCAAATGAATAAGTCAAAACTGGGATTGCGTATGTATTTATAGATTTAATAAGATTTTTAGCATTTAGTTTCCTTTTGCATAGAACAGTTACTCTCTTCATGTATTCCTTGGTGAAATTTTTCTTAAGTTGTGTATGGTGTATCGTATTTGTTTGTAAAATTCCTAAATATTTATATAGATCATTATTACCCATGGCAGTTATTATAATATCTGAATTTAATATTATGTCCTCTTTATTGCTGATTTTACCTTTCTTTATGTGTATTGCCTTACATTTATCAATGCCAAATGACATACTTATATCAGAGCTAAATTCAGTAGTTATTTCTAGTAGTGTTTTAATTTCTTTCTGAGATTTTCCAAATAATTTAATGTCATCCATATACATCAAGTGAGTAACTGCAATATCGTTAGTGAGTTGATATCCCATTCCTTTTCTAGAGAGAAGGTTCGATAATGGGTTAAGTGCCATACAGAACCACAGAGGGCTGAGTGAGTCTCCTTGAAATATGCCATTTTTTATTTGAATTTCTTCTGTAATTAGATTAGTATTTTTTGTTTTTAATCTTAAGGATGTTTTCCAGTTAGCCATACAATTTTGTAAGAATGTTATTATAGTTGAATTTACTTTATAAATTTTAAGAATATGTATTAACCAAGAATGAGGTACACTATCAAACGCTTTCTTATAATCTATGTAGGTAATATTCAAGTTTCTTTTATGACTGCTAGCGTGCTTAAGAATTGTGGAGTCTATTACTAATTGCTCTTTGCATCCTCTGTGATTCCTTCTGCATCCTTTCTGTTCTTCTGCTATTATATTATGTGATTCTAAGTGTGTTACTAGTTTATTTGTGATACAAGATGTAATTAATTTGTAAATGGTCGGTAAACAGGTAATTGGTCTGTATTGTGACGGATCTGCAGTTTGCTTACTTTTGGGTATCATGTAGGTAACTCCAGTAGTTATAAATTCAGGCAGAGCTGTTGAATTTTTAATTAAATCTGTTATTATTTTTGCTAATATTGTATGGAGAGATGTTAATTTTTTGTACCAAAAGTTATGAATACAATCAATACCGGCTGCTTTCCAGTTTTTCATATTGTGAGTTATTCTATGAATGTCTTCCATCGTTATTTCTGAAAAGTCCATTTCTTCTACTTCATCCCACCGATCCTCTTCTTCTTTAATCCATTCGGCGCTTTCATTATAATTCTTGCTAATTCCCCAAATATCTCTCCAGTAGTTTCTGAGCTCATTTTCAGGTGGAACAAGTTCAATATCGTTTTCTTCATTCACACTATGCAACGTTCGGTAAAATATTTTCTCGTTTGTGTTAAATAGACGGTTGTCTTGTTTTCGCATTAATGATTTTTTGTATCTACTTAGTCTATGTGCTTTTAGAGATAGTTTTTGCTTTAGGGTATCTAAATATTCTTCCGGGGTAACGTTATTTCTTTCATGTGTGGAGTGTACTTGAGTGTTTTCGAAAATTCTATTGACTTTATTTATTAGGTTCATGCTTCTATCACCTCCTATATACCTTGTTAGCCTACCTATGTCAGCTCTTAGCTGTTGTATGTCTAGTTCTAATCTCTTTTGCCAAGCTGGTTTTTTCTTTACAGGGTTTTTGGGTTGCACATTTGACGCATCTGTATTAATTTTGTATCCCAATTCTCTGCCGATAATTAATGCGGTGCAGTAGACAACTGTGTGTATGTGACTTAAATCAGAATCTAGGTTATAAAAATTACTGAGAATATAGTGGTTAAAAATATAAATCAATTCGTATAGTTTTTTACTTGCTTTAAGACGTGGAAGTTTTGGGCGGGTAGTTGGATCTGTATCATAATAAAATGCAAACATTATTTCCATTTCCCTCATCAATTTTAATAAATAAATATCATTTTGTGCCAAATCATTTGTTTCTAAGTCTTCTGAATGTTCTGGTTCCTGGGGTGAGAGTGTGCATGAATGGTTAATGTTCGTATGTGTTGGTGTGAGAGAACTATTGTGTAAGTTTGGTAAAGTGTGGCTAACGCGGCTAGTGGAATTTAATGTATCGGTATTATCTGTATACGCTTCCTGTGATAATTCCGTTGGTTGGTGATTAAGGTCCTGAGCTTCTATTGTATTTTTAATAGCCTCTCTTTCAGTTGCAGATATTCTATTACCATTAAGTATTACTCTAATCTGATCCGATAAACGTTGTTCGCTTAAGAAATTTAATTCTGGGAATGATTCAATAAATTTGGAATATAATAGTGGTCTGTATCCTGACTTGTTAGTTTCATTCATTGTGACTATATAGTAGCATCTAAGTAGCTCTTTATTAATTTCATCAGTCCATTGTAGTCTTTGACGCTGTTTACCTGCTTTTGTTACTAACGGTCTCATATTGTTTAGAACATTACTAGATGTAGTATTGGTTGCAGTAGTTTGATTTGAGTTTTGATTTGACTGATTTTGAGACAATAAAGGCAAGCATGATGTTGGTATTTCCGCATTGTGTTGAGTCCGAATTCCTTTAGATTTTAAAACTTCCTGTTTAATTTGTTCTAGGACGTCAAGTGGTAGCATTTTGTTGTTAATAATGGCTCGTTTTTGGTCTCCAATTCTTTGTTTTGTAACTATAATGTGAGGGAATTTATCAGTGAATGCTTTATATAACGGGTCAAGATATTGTTTTGTGTTTTGTTCTAGGTTTGTTATTTGAAGATATGTACGCCAAATGAACATATTCATTTCATTAGTCCAGTATATCCGCGTACGTTTATTGCTGGTTGCAGTGGGAGCAGGATTAGTGGCTACTGCCTCCTGCTCAACATCTGCCAGCGCCGGGGGGATAGTTAAATGAGTCGATGATGTAGATGAGTTTATACTGATAGAAGATGAACTGGGTGAATGTATGAGGTCATTGGTGGAAGATGAACGTGATAAATAAGATGGTTCACTTGTCGTTTGACTGACATGACTATAGCTTACAACAGTTTGTGACTGGGTAAGCTGCGATTCGTTGCCCTCCCCCAGAGTACGAAGGGCTCTGCCTGAGCCAGATGGCTCAGGGCGGGATTCTCCTCCACTATTAGCTTCGGTACCCGCCTGGGGTAGTATACGTGTACTTCTTAAACGCATCGCATAACCCTACTTTACTAGCGCTCCGTTAGTCATTGGTTAGTGTGTAGCTTATGAAAGCTGCCAATGTCCGCCCCTCACGTGGTAACAGGTGTTCGTACCGGACGTGGAGTTAGATTTGTGAGGGGCTTATTATTATTATTATTAAAATAATTGAGTAATTTATTTAAATTGTTACATAGGTAGGTACCTACGTTAATAGTGAGTGTAGTGCAGTCTCAGTCGAGATCTTAATCTATACCTACTAACATTAATTAACTAATGTTGCTAATAATAATTAATCGATAATACATAATTATTGCACCTTGTACCTACCTACTTGATTATACAATATGCATAATATTAGTTTCGATTCTTTGTTCATACTTAAAGTTTATTAGTTTTTAATGAACTAAGGAATACATGTAATAAATAATAAGGATATTATTTCTATTTTAACCATTATCCTACAAATAAATATAATGTGTTACATTAAAAGGCGTAAAAGGAAAATGTCGTTTTAATTTGTCTGATAACAAATTAAACTAATCAGACAAGTATGTGAACGTTTTTGTTATTTTCGTAAACAATTCCAGTTATAGATGAAAAATGATATTAGATAGGTTGTATGAAAATCATAAGTCGTTAATTAAAAATAAAGTCGTGTAGATAATTACATCTTTTGAAAAATTACAATTCTAATTTTCATCAAAATTACTAAACTGTTTTTATCTTCAATACATAGGTGCATGTTGTAATAGCTTCAAAAGAGTAGAGATAGAACTATTCAGCGATATCGAGATTAAATGCAGTGTATCAGAAAATGCATTGTTATTTTTACAGCATCGCAGTTCAGAATTCAGATATAGCATAGGATGTTTTATACCTATTATAAAAATAAGTTACATCGTATATTTCTAAATGACGTCAATATTAACAGTGTTTGATATTCTATTTTTAATAAAGCAACATTTCAATTATACCACATAAACGGAACTAAAAGAGGAGTTGGAATATATTTTTTTCAGGCTCATACAAATTGATTAGTAGGTACCTAGTAGGTAGATAAGTTCATTGACCTATTGTAGGTACAAAAATAATGGACTTATTAGACACTAGCTGTGCCCTGCGGTTTTACCCGCAGTGTTCCACTCCTGTTGGTCTTAGTGATGATATATTCTTCCTCAATGAATGGGTTATCTAACACTGAAATAATTTTCAAATCGGACCAATAGTTCCTGAGATTAGCGCGTTCAAACAAACAAACAAACAAACTCTTCAGCTTTATAATATTAGTATAGATGGGAAATATTAATAAAACAAAAATAAGCTATAATAGTTATCGTTCATGAAACCTGTAATATTATATTGAGTGTATTCAATAAATTGAGAGCGGTTTATGAGCCTCTTACTCTGTCGCGTCTAGTCTTAGCCGGCTCAACCTAGATTTCGACGCACTTCACTAATTACTTCATTATATATTTAGATTGCTTTTAAATATATCATGAAAAATCTAGTATTTGAAATGGTAATTGTTACTTAATTTTACCGGTTTATTATAATTTTTATATTTAGAAAAATAGGTACCTACCTACTGTTTTCTGAACTTATTATAGGTACTTCTTATAAATAAATACTTAGTAGGTACCTATTGAAAGCCGTTCCATTGTGAAAAACCTTTTCGGTTTCCACAAAAAAAAAAAAGGATTTTTGTGATTCAGTAATTTAATTACCTAAGTAAATAAGACTTCATCGTGTGCCTTCAACCTTATTTCAATGAATATTGGAATGCTAGGAGTTTTGTACAATTGGCCCGCTGTAAAACTTTGATATTTTGAGAGCTTCGCTGAATGTTGGCTTTTTATCTAGATCCGAAAGTAGATAAGTTCCAAGTGGAATAAAACTTTCAATAATAGTTCAGGATCCATCGCCCATTTTTGCACTTGATTACTATCAAGCTAATTTTCCGTGAGTAGCTTTATTTTGATGAGACGCCCAATAATTTCTTGTACGAAACTCTCGATTGTGGTAGCTTACAGAGATAACAAGGATAAAATATTTTGATTTGATGGTTCTCAAATATTTCACAACTGAAAATTAGCTTGATAGTAATCAAGTGCAAAAATGGGCGATGGATCCTGAACTATAATGGTGTGGGTATAAATAAATATTATTGGATTTTATTTGATTTCAACGTTCACTTCTGCTTGAACACGATGGATATTGAACGAATTGTCTAATATTTGAGAAATCTCATTATTTATATTTAAATTGTTTTTTGTGAACAGTAGGTAATCCTCTATCTATGTATAAATCTCTATCTATATATGCAGCATCGTAAATGTAGTAACGTAGGTTCATTATATATTTGAATATGCAGAAATTTGATTTAATTTAAACCGGTCACAATGATTACGTAATTCAACTTAATTTAAACATCATGTTCCGTCAACAATAAACCAAGACTAAATTTAAATATTTATTTTCTAACCATATAAGAACATAATGGGATTAGCTAGGATAAAAAGATAAAAATAAAACAAAACGTGTTTACAAAATGATTGTTATTTGTTATTAATTCCCGTAACTTTTTTTTAAAACACAACAAGTTGCACTGTGATAGGTAATTAAATTAAACTGCAAACTCTGTTACGGATAATTAAGTTGTAGGGTTTCGATGTGATGTGACATAGATTATTGGAGACGCAGACGTGGTAAAGGACTTTTTTGTTGATAAAAGTATTTTTTCAGCCAGAGGAAGAAAACTATAGTCCTCCTTAAAGCTGAAATATTGGTGGTAGACGTTTATACCATTAACAATGGATGTTGTTTTGTGTATCCAAAATAACATACAGCGTAAAGTTATAAGCAGTAATTTATAACGTAAAAAGTTAATGTGCTATTCATGTCCGAATTGTAATATAATAAATAATAATACAAACGGTAAGATTTATCCTTTAGGGAGGCGTGAACCAGATACAAATAATTCATGTTTTATATTCTGCCAAAAAGTAAACTGTTTTTAAGAAAAATGTTCATTGTCCATGTTATAATTTATCAGTTTTGTTAAAATCTCTGTACTTAATTATTTGTATGTATATGTTATTATTATTTATACAATCATAACGCATAATATCATACCAAATAAGATTGGAAATTATTCATTCAACGTTAAACTACAAAACGGCACATCATTAAAACAATAAACAAACAACAATTTGCGAACAATCAAACCGAAATGGAAACGTATTAGGGTGCAAATTGTGCTAATTAATATTCCAAGTGTTATAATACGTGTGCAGTAAACATCTAACCAAATGTTGTTTTTGTTGCAGGTACCATGACAGTCTACAGCCAGCACTGTGAGTCGAATGACCGTAAAGTGACGCTCTTTGACGAATGTTTCTATCACTTATTTTGTTAGCGAATAATAGCAAAGAAATATAAACAAGACCATGTTTATCAGAGTTAAAATAGTCAGGAAATGAGTGCAAAACAAATTCGACTCATTTGAAATACATTGCATTCCGTATTCATCTAAATAAAACGCGACAATCATTAAGAAACTATGCAAAAAAATCGCAGAGCATTGTCAAGAATTGTACAAACGTATTCATAGAGCTTTTATTTGTTCAGCAATCCGGATCTATTTTTGGCACCTGTTCGTAATTTTTTACTGCATTCAGGCTAGGCGGTATCGTGATTCGTCAATAAGCGTCACTTTAGTTAACAATATTTTGACACAATTACGCTTCTTGCTCACGTACCAATTAAGGATTTTTCCAGGCATAGGCAGTTGTTTCAGTTCAAATGAAACGTACTTATTAGGTAGGATCTTACTAATACATAGTGTAGTTATGTGTATTGAGGTTGGATATTAATTAACTAGGTGTATTTATTTTTCCATTGCCATGGTGTTAGAGAATTCTATTGAATTTCCCGCCAAGGAGCAGCAGACAACCCACAGGGTCTGAAGTTCTACATGATGCGATGGCAAGGCTCACCATTCTTAAATAATACAACAATAACACACGTTTATAATTTTATAGACGACTTAATTAATTTAATACATAACAACAATTTATTTTCTTTGTTCATCAACTACTTCTTTTGTTGTTTTTTTGTTCTAATACTAAAGTACTAATAATAAATATTTCATTTTTACATTTTGCGCTCGTCTCGCCATCTAACGGTGCGGTGGCGAGCGTAAACAAAAGGCAGACATAGTGATTCACTGAAGCTGTCATAGATGGCGTTAGTTGTTACAGACAAAACATATTTTCGTGGCATTAATAAATTATGAAACACTAAAACACTGTGTAAACACTGCAATAAAATATGTAACTAACCATAATCATAACAATATATAATGGGCTTATATCTTGAATTTTGTTCAAGAAACTTACAGATCAGGTATGATTTAAAAAAAAAAAAAACAAGAATCCATTCGTTGAATACTTGCTATTTGAAACAATGAAATAATTAAAAAAAATAAGCATACAAGATTAATTCAAGTTTCTTTAAAGAAAATGCAAAGTGGCTATAAGTATAGAAGACTTTTAGCAGTGTCTTCATCGGCCCGGATAGCTCAGTCGGTAGAGCATTGGACTTTTAATCCAAGGGTCCAGGGTTCAAGTCCCTGTTCGGGCGTTTCTTTTGTTTTTATTTTTCTTTTATTGAAATAATTTTGAAATCACATAAATGTTTAATCCCTGGACTCTTGGGCTTGTTTAAAGAATATTTTTTTTTCTATCATATGACATTCTGAATACTGTATTTTTTATATTTTTTTCAATTATTATACGGAAGATAAATCTTAAATCAATTCAACATTATGTACCTAATTCAAATACAACAGATATGAATATTTTTTATTCATCCCAATTTTAGAATTTGACCGAACCAATGATATTATGACAAAAAAACACTAAGGTATCATAAAAGGGGAAACATTTTAAATTTGAATTGTAAAATCTTCTTTTAAATTGATTGTATGTAATATATCTTGTTTTATAATAGTTTACGTCTTACATTGTCCTGTTTTAAGCTTACTTGGTCCATTGAAAAGTTACATTTGGGGTCGCATTTTTTAGAGGACG
>CAJQZM010023220.1:0-12721 GCA_907164665.1 Colias nastes | reverse complement strand
ACGCGCGCTTACGACTTCTAGTGCCTTGTTATTTAGATTTCTATGGTTTCAACGTATTATCTGACATTGCATGTAAAACGGCTACGCTGTCAACGCTTCTTTGAAACTTGAACATAATTTTTGCCCGTTATTTATTGCACATTTTCAGGGTAAATTTCAGAAGCAACAAGAGAGACCTGATCCAAATTTCAGTGCATATTATAATATGAAAACGGGGAAATTGAAGCACGTTCCTAGTTCACAAGTCAGGGTGTAGCAAAGCTCCATACTGAGAGATGTAATTGGTAGCTAATCCTTCCTTTCAACACGCGACGATATTCCCGCGTAGTTCGGTTTGATACATACCGAACACAATCCTCCCTGCTTGTTTTAGTAAACGATCTGATGCTTTGTACGTGAATGTAATTTTCAATGGAGTTGCTGCGTTAAGCAACAATGTGGCGTCTATTTATATTAGATAACGGTTTCAATTGATTCATGGAATGTTGTAACGCAGTTTGGTCAGACTGTATCGTGTTTATATGATATGTATCCTTTTAAAACGTTCTTTTTATTTTTCTAGTTGTTTTCGAATTAAAGTTAACTTATTAAATGAAGTAAACAGAAGAAAGGGGATTTTAGTGTGAGTAAAGTGTAAATAATCCATCTACTTTGTTCTAGGCTCATTTAAAACTATACAAATGTTTAGTCTACGTTATTGAGTGTCCATAATATGAAATTACTCATAATTGTAATACTTTATGATTGGTTAATCATCGTACTCTTCGATTTGGAACAAAGAACTTCAACTAGAACAAAGAGCAGAGGCGTCAAAAAGGAGCCGGTAAAATTAAAAAAATAGTATTCCAAGAATTTTCCTCGAGGTGGTCGGTCATATTAAGTGTTTGTAATTTGGGCTACGCCAACAATTTTTATGGGACCGCTTTAAGAACTTCTTTGAAGCGAAACAAGTCATAAAATGCTGGCATGATTAAAAGCACAATAAAGTTTAACCCATAAAGGGAGAACTATCAAAACATTATGTTTGGCATTCAACGAAGACGTAATGTAAAGTTTCGAAAAAATTTAACTTTGTAGTGCGCTAGTTGCTAAACTCGGCACAAAATTAGAAGGTAAATAGAATTGCATTCTTCTTCACTTGAACACAAAATCCTGGTAGTGTTATTAAATCGATGAATTTATATATGTCTGTGTGTTTGTTCCAATTAATTTAAGGCATTATTTCTTAATTATTTAATTTAAGATAATAATCATAGGTAAAAGTAAAGAAACCTTGCAACGTATTCATGAATTTTGCAGTGCACAGGCATGTTCTCATTTCAGTATTCTCCTAATGCGAATTCATCTATTATTATTAACTACAATATAAAGAACAAGGTTAATTTTGCAAATGTTCTCACATCCAGTTAAGTTCAGTGGCCAGAAATCAAATGAGTCATTATATCCATAGTCCAGTCATTAGAATGGGTAATCAGATGAGCATTCCGGAATTAATATGCACACCGCCGTCCCAACAAATGAAGGGATCACACGAACACCACCGAATACATTAATTAAATTAACAAAAAGTCTATTATTCATTAATTTCGGTCAGATGATAGGCGATAGAGTAGAAAATATTAATTAAACTTAAGGATTGTGAAGACCTTTGTGAAATTACATACTAACATTATGACGAAATTAATTATTGGGTGCAAACAAACAGAATATATTATGTAGATATTATGTTAATCTATATTTCATATTAAACAAAAATATGGTGCAAAAAGGACTTCTCCTGTATCTATCACATTACGCTTTATTAGATACGTATTTAATTTAGAACTTTTTGTTTTAAAACTTTATTCAAACTACACCTCTTAGTATTACTCTTATCTACTATAATAGCTGAATTATTGCACTTTACAATTTTAAACAATGTTATACGCCCAAAAAACGCACCATCGCGTGACCAAAAATCCCATGATAAAGTGTCACGTGCACAAATTACAAAATATTGTAATATAAGAAAGGCGCCTGGGCCGGCGTCTGGAGGGGGAGTAATTGAAATCCGTCAGGATACCGCATAGGATGACAAATGACGGGGCAAGGCACTAGCTAGCGCACTTTTATTAGAAGAGACGATATAAGAAAACTTTGGAGTCACTGGAGTGCTATAATGGACCCATTTTCGAAATGAATTGCGGTTCGCCATTAAGGTAACCGACGCCTTTAGTTTTATTATTAATAACTAACATGGTATTTGCAATACTAATGTATGATAAAATATGTTGTTAATCATAGTTTTCTAAGTGGACATAATAACACACACACACACACACACACATTAAGTTAAGTTTACCAAACATTTGTAAAAATAGCATTTTTTTTGGATAATAGGAAAATTTTCTTGTAGAAATAAAGTATTAATTATATACTTACTTGATTATTCATAAAACAACAAACAAGGCATTAAATATATTATAATATTCGTTTAAACCTAGCATGCAAAAAAAGCTCTACATACTAATATTAAATTAAAAGTCTATAAATCATATTCGCACCTATACGTTTACCATTCATCGATTATTTACGTTACAAAAAAGGAGTTCATAAATAAAATATATCATTTACAGTGTCGCACACAATGCGAATATTTATAAAGAATGTATAAAGAACCGACGAAAAGTTGTACCGCGTAACATTCCTGTAAGCCACGCTACGTCACAAATACGAGTGAAAAATGACGACCACAATAAACGAATGATACGAATTTCTGTACGTTTCTGTATGTTGTTATTTGCTACCTTCGCACAGTTCTGACGTGATGAAGGCAAGCTAATAGTATGTTAAATTCATATAAAGTTAATTGGTCATAGAAAGTGAATTTGTGATGGAACTGAATATACCTATCTATATTGTTATGTTGTAGTGTTTCACAAGACGATATTTTTTTTAGAAATAAACCTCCAAAGAAACGTAACAATTTCAACGTAACGAGTTCATCACGACCGCTTTATGTAACTTGGAATCAGCAAGTAAAATATATTCATACGATTTTTTAACACCAATTATAAAATAACATATCCAAGAGCAAGACACTTCATAATACCTAGCGCCATCTATAGTCTCAAGACTATAAACCTAACGTGTCTTACATCGCTATTACAAATAATCCAAAAACAAATTTTAAGCAAATGATTGTTGGTTAATATTGTTATCTTCTATAAAGTATTGTAAACTTAAAATATTACCTGTAAAAATATAATTTATACATGCAAGACTGCATCATTCAAAGTTTAACGCTGGCCCGTATTAATTAGAAACAACAATAACAATCTTAGTGGGTAATAAAAGAATCGCGATAAAGTATTTCTTAGTAAGATAATAAATTAAAATAATATCGCTTAGATTACCGGTACAATGCTCATTGTTTAAAACCCTTGTTCAAAGTTGGCAAACTTTTAATAGGCACAAAGTTGAAGTAAAATGAATAGAACTTTCTAATGGTTACATTGAGATGCTGGGGTAATTACCTTGAAAAATATTATAGCGTAATGTATCAGAAAACGGATGGAATAAGTCGGAGGAATTTGATATTTAAATCATTATTTTATTTAATAATGCAAACTATTAATAAAACGCATAACAATACCATCACAACATATATACTGTTGGGGCTAATAAAACCTACTTCTCTATTCTATGAATTGAAAAAATTGAGATTTAATACACTTCTACAATACGGCCAATCTAATGTGATGTGTGAGGCTATAACATTATTATGTTTATCATCAATATAAAACTATTTAAAAATATATATCAGATATAATGTTATCTTGAAAATAATTTCATTTTTAATGTAAATCCAGAGGTACTTATGTAATTTGTTTTTTGTTTACACGGTAGGTATCTAGTTAAATGGATAAAAAATAATGTAGCTTTTATTAAGTAAACATACCTAATTTTAATTTAAGACTGTAAGCCACAGATGACATAAAACTTCGTCTCATATTAAGGCAGTACACAAACATCTCATAAGTCCTAACATCGGTTAATCCAATTAAGATCTCAACTCCATCTTGCTTCTGAGGAGATGCAAGTACTCTTCATATGGCATTCCCGTTTACATTAGAGTTAGTGTATAATTAAAATTGAAACGTAATTCATATCAAGATCGAGTCGCTTTTGAGTATGGATTAAAGGATAATATTATATATTGAAATAGGAACAAAACACTAGTATAAGAATTAATGCATGTATGTTATTCAATAACAAAGAATACGATTTTATCGAAAAACTTCAGAATAAAATATTGAAGATTGGTGCAAATATGTATTAAAAATTATATGAAAATGATCAGTTACATAGAAAGATATTCTGTCTATTAACTATTTAGAAAACAGTTAGAGATTGCTATTTAATTTAAATTAAAAGATACATATAGAGCAATCGCTCTCAAATAGATTTCGAAAAAAAAAACACTCAAAGATATTCCACGCATTTTCAAATCCTAATAGTTTTGTTCAAGTTCAAGATCACGTATTATAAACGCACTGTAAGCTTCACAGAATATATTATAATGAAGACTAGCGAATTGGATCGGCACAAAGTATGAACGTCGCTGCGTCACTCATATCGTCCGACCGCTGTTGCGGTAAATAAATCCTTGTAGTCCATTGAAATGTTACATTTTTTAGGCCTAACCTTGCGTTTTTTAGAGGACGTAATTTTATTTTTCTAATGTGCAGGGGGGGTCAGTGTGAAGCTAAAACCAAGTTTGTGGGGTCGCCACCCTTGTCCCACGGCCGCCATCTTGAAAATAGCGGTTGATATGGTTTTTACGATATATCTCTTAAACTATTTATCTGATAAAAAAAAATTATAAACATTATTTGTTGCAAATTAAATTCTATACAACTTTTGTTCAGCAACTTTTTGTCGTAGAACTATAAATAAAAAAGTTATAAGCGAAAATGTTCAGAAATTAGAGGTATTTATATTGTTCAATTTAACTTTTTTTATCATTTTACGAAAAAATGACATAGACCATTTTTATAGATTGTTTTTTGAGGAACAACTTTTACATACAACATTTTTTCATTACGTCATTAGCTAAGGTTTTACAGCGCTCTGAAGTGAGGACTATTTTTCAGTACTCTTAACTATACATAATATATTGGCTATTGGCTCTTTTCCCAGACTACAGAACGATGGAATCACACTGTAGAACATTTCAGCCCTGCTTTTCGCCGTAAAAAAAGGCCTCCAGGCTCTACCTCCTAGATGGTGGGGGAAAGAGTCAATAATTAATAATTAATAATATTGGAACGCTAATTATTTAAAAAATTACAATAACAAAGAAAAACTATTACTGATGACAAATTATTATTACACACGTATAATATACATGTAGTTAAGAGAACTGAAAAATAGTTGTACTCACTTCGGAGCGCTGTATAACCTTAGCTATTGACTTAATGAATAAATGTTGTATGTAAAATTTGTTCCTCAAATAACAATCTACAAAAATGGTCTGATATAATTTTTTCGTTAAATGATAAAATACAAGTTATATTGAACATTATAAATATCTCTAATTTCTGAACATTTTCGCTTATAACTTTTTTATTTATAGTTCTACGACAAGAAGTTACTGAACAAAAGTTGTAGAGAATTTAATTTGCAACAAATAATGTTTATAAATTTTTTATATCAGTTAAATAGTTTAAGAGATATATCGTAAAAACCATATCAACCGCTATTTTCAAGATGGCGGCCATGGGACAAGGGTGGCGACCCCACAAACTTGGTTTTAGCTTCACACTGACCCCCCCTACACATCAAAAAAATAAAAAAATTGCGTCCTCTAAAAAATACAACCCCAAATGTAACTTTTCAATGGACTATTGGAACAGCGACATATATGGAGCTGATATTTTGTGAAATATTTCTAATAAAAAATATGAACGCGAGTCGCAGCGCGCTGCAACTTCGATGTGTTGACAGTGTAGCGTAGGTATCTTTCGGTACCGTATTTTA
This sequence comes from Colias nastes, assembly GCA_907164665.1. NCBI lineage: Eukaryota > Metazoa > Arthropoda > Insecta > Lepidoptera > Pieridae > Colias > Colias nastes. The sequence continues at coordinate 6,700 of CAJQZM010023220.1, read as the reverse complement.
CACAACATGCCTAGTATTGTATCAAATATGAATCAGTTGAGTTTGAGTTTGACATTTTTTATCATAAAGTTTAAATATTATAACATAATGTTTGTATTATGATTGTTTAAGGCGACTAATAAAATATATTTTACCATCAAATAATCTAAATCTAATTATCACTTTAGCTCATAAACTACTTTAAACACAACTACGAAACACCTGACAATTATTTAAAAACCACATAAAGCATTTTAAACAATCGCTTTCTTTTACACCAACTAATAACTGTACGCAATACGCATTCAAAAACACCCCGCAGTGGCATGAACCCCGTGGCGGTGTCTGAGTGACAAAATGACACACATTCCCATCCTCATACATCTTTAGTGAACGAAAACAACCTACAGCTAACATGAACCCGGCTCACTGCGTGAAGCCATTCATACTGTAAATGAAAATGGTGAACGTAGCTATCAAATGAACGCTATTTTTTCAGTGACGTTGCTTTTTCTACTTCTAGAACTAAATCGGATTAGAATTTTCAGTATAGTAGAATATAGAATTTTTATTTAATTACACTTTATATTTATAAATGGTGGATGAAAATTATCAGTACCTACTATTGTATAATTTAGTTTTTACAAGTAAGCTTTTTTAGGAATTTTAATTTAAACTAATAAATTTATAAATGGTGTACTTAATTAAGTTATTTTGTACTTAGAAATAATTGTATTCACAACCTTCTCCAGATTACATGCAATATTTTTTTTATCTGAATGAGAATTCAGATAAACAACAAGTGTCATCTATTGGTAAACTTGTAAGATTAAAGTTTTCTTAGACTTCTTAACAATTTCTTCAGAGAAGGGAAAATTTATTTTTAGTAGTTACAACTTACAAGTTTTAAAATTAAACATTTTAGGGGTATAAACTCATCGTCTTAATTTTTTTCGATACCTAGTTAAAAGTTGTGTACCTGAAAAATTTTAAACATTGTTTTAAAAATAATCACTGTAACCCCTATAATATTAAATGAATATATTTTACTTGAAACTCACACATTTTTAATTTACCATAAATATTATACAGATAAACAATATCATGTCTAAAAGTAAAGAAATTTTTGTTTTTATACTATAGCGTCTTTACTTTGCTAGAATTGTGTTCTAAAGAAAGCATGTAGTAGCGACATCTCTTGACACGACTTACTCGCTCACGTTAAGAACAAGACCGTTATGATATAGTTTATGTAAATAATAAAAGATGGCGCTGATACTAAAAGAGTGTACAAAAATTGTAATCATTACTATTCATTATCGAATATATAATTAATAATTATATGCCTAATGCGTAACGAATAAAAAGTGTGCACTTATGTATAAGAAATACCTAGATTTATTGTTAATATTATTTTTCTCATAGCTTTAGGAGTAGGTATCCTCTCACGTAGGCCGTAGCACTACTACAGAATGAATAATTAAACTATTTATTTCTGACTGTATTAATTTCAGTTATGTATCTACAGAGAGTATATACATGACTATGTAGTTAGGTAGGTAGTAGGTACGCTTGTAATATGTACCTACGTATGTACTTTTATAATAATAATAATAATAATTAACTCTTTATTGTACACCAAATAAAACAATACAAAAAGAATAACAGCAAATAGGATTATCGTACAATAGGCGGTCTTATCACTAACAAGTGATTTCTACCAGACAACCTGTGATCAAGGAAATGCTGGAAGATTATAATTTTGGAGGTGTAAAACAAAGCAAGAACGAAGAAGAAGATGATAAAATAATAAATAATATAAAATATATAACATATCAATAATATTTAATAAACATACATATATATCATAAGCATACATACATATATAATAAACATACATACATAAAAATATATTAAGTATGTGCATAAGCGTTAAAATATAAATACAAATGACTTTACAGCGAAAGATAATAATTTTTAACCAGTCTATCAAAGGAAGATATTGTTTGGGCGTGTTTTATTGGATTAGGTAAAGCATTCCAAAGATTTATAGCACGTACTGTGAAAGAAGATTTTCGTTTTAATTTACTTATAGTACAATATTTACCTACCATCTCATTTAAAACAAAGTCTTAAGTGCAGCGTTAATAGTATCCAAGGTGTCTTATAATATAATAAGGGATTAGGTGTACGAGATGAAATATTTTACAAAAGTTTCTCAAGTCCGGCGGATGTAGCTTGCTTTATTTTGCGAGGATAACAATGTGCTGGCTGACATTGACTGATCGCGCTCTTTTACCGGCAGCATAGCTGTTTTCAAGATTTCGCCCTTTGTACCTATCAAAATGGAGCGAAGTTGATAATTTATGAAGTATTTACTACCCTTTTAACGACATTTGACTAAGTAATCACCGTTCTGAAGATGATTATAAAATATTCATAATAATAAATTTGCTATGGCTTTGAAGATTATTTCGCACCGGATTATTTTGATGAAGTATACCTATTATTAAATTCAAATTATGAAGTTGCGGAGGCTGGTTTCTGGGAAATTCAGAATTAAATATTTAATTCAAGGGTACACAAATACCGGGAATATCATTATTATTGATAAACCCACAGTTCAATCGTTATTATTAGATTAAAGGTTAAGAAGAAAAAAATATTCCTAGAAAGGGTAGTAAATTTCGTAAATAATGCTCCTATATTTTGTCCTATATAATAACAGTGAGACGTTTGAATATTGTATTTAAGAAATGCTACACATTTTCGTTTCTATAATAGTCTTTCTCTTGAAAATATGTACAAATAAAAGGATAAGTATGTACCTAAACATACCATTATGTAGATATGTAGCAACATACAAGTTAAGTATACAAATTACGAGTAGGTAGAGCACCACTCTTAAACTTATCCACATCAATTACCTACTCTTTCTGCTCAAAACACTAGAATAATTCGTCAAATATACATAAGATTACATTACAAAATAACGACTGTACAAACAGTACGTATTATTATTTCACGATGTAAGCCAAAGTGGTTGCACGCTAAATGGCTCCCGTTTGTTTGATAGGCTTTGTGGGCATCACTCTCGTAGCTCAGACCGCAACTATTTATCGAGTTTTCTTTATCGAGAATATAGAAAATTTGTTCGATTTTGTATTAAACTGTTGATTTACCACCAAATCTAACATCCAGTATACTTTCTTTTAGCGAAACGAAGGAGTTATTTTTGGATTAGTTTAGCAAATACAAACGCTACGTAGTACTTACGCTACAACATATGAAAACTGTAGTTGTATGTTCTGCTATAAGATACATTTTTGTCATGTTGGAGCTCTGTGTAGAGCTATTATTGATAATTCTGAATTTTTGACGATTAAAAGTAGTAATAGGTAGTGATAGTAATTTCATTACATATTTTAATTACAATAGTAAGTAGTAGGTAATTTAACGCTCTTCTACAAAGTTTTTTTCTCTACAAACTGGAAGTTGTACTCGTATTAAATCAAAATATAATTATATCTTAAAACGTTTAATATGTAAAATAAATTTTTACATGAATAGCACAAAATAAATACATAAACGTTTCACAATCGAGTTACTACGATAACAAACAGTTGTTCCAATAAAAGTTTCTATCGTCAGATAAGAGGCTTGCGGGGACGCCCGACGATATTCATTTACCACAATGACAGCGAACTTTATGCTTTGTTGCAAAATAACTAAGCGCTGAATAAAATTTATTCAAGTTATAAACGTATTTAAAAAGCTTTTCAGATGCGCTTCTCTTGAAACAAAGAGGATTATTAACAATTTTTTAAAAATGTACAAATAAGTCGCATTATTTTGTATTCTATTTGATTTGAAGGAAATTGGGGATTTTATTTAGCACTCAAAGAATAATTTAGGTATGATAATTTTCTTGTAAAATATTATTTGTTTATTTGTTTTCATTACATTACTAATCGATAATATAACTGCCCCTCTACACAACCTGAAATTTACTTACATTGAAAGTGTACGTATTAGGTATACATACCTACATCGTGTAACAAGAAAGTTGCAGAATTCATCATCATCATCTTACGCCCATTTTCTTCTTTGTGCATGGGCTAGTGACTTTAATGAAGGTTTATAACATAGAGGTAAATTACTACTATACTGGCGAACTGGGAGGTAATTGGTAGACATAAATGTTTTTTTTTTGTTGCACGTCATAGTTATTTAATTCATTACAATGAGACAGAGGTGATACAAAAATATTTTTTTTCAATTATTGACTAGGAGATGAAGTGAAACAATTATTTCAATATAAATGAAAGTCGAATTCAATTAATTATAAGTACTATTATGTTTCCAATACATTTGTGCTTAGGGAACAAATATCGACATTCATATAAAATTTGTAGAAATGTAACGTGTGCCTCGGAAGTAATAAAATATTAAAACTCGTTTGATAAATTTCGTCATAAAACATTTAAGCAATGTAACCACAGAGAACCGTTTTAAATTCTAGATCCTCGTAAAATTTCAAAATTAAAAGGATTTTATTTACAGCTATAAATTTTACGACTAATTTATTGAGTTCAGCAATAACAAAGCCATAGGATACTCTAAAACAACCTCTGTTTATTTTATTTGGTGTTAACCGTTTAATTTTCATAGAAAACATTCAAATTTTTTACATAACGTATTATTTGACTATTAGATAAAACAAATACATTCTACTGAGGTCAAAATAGGTGAATCGGTGGATCAAAATACATATTTAAATTAATCCAACAATTAATAAAAAATGTGTGTAATAAGAATAACATTAACCTCTGAAACATGTTTTAACCTATGAAATCTAGTGGTCAAGTCCTCTATTATATCGATTCTTGTTAACTGGTTTTCCAATTTTATATTAACTTCCTTGATATAATCATGCAGGAATACTTACTATTAAGTACAATACCAAAACTCTTACTTCAAATGTCTTTCATGACTCTCTGAAAGTATCGATGATCACTGACGCTTAATATTACCTCCCACGACGGCAACGCAAAAAAAACACAAATCCCGTCCGCGCTAAACTTTTATATCTATTGAATGAAATTAAATGGAGATTAATGGATGGCCGGATGCTTACTGTTTCGTCATTAGCCTGCCATTGTGTGAACAACGATAATCCACATTGTGGTTCAATTCCCGCCAAAACGTAAGCTGAACCGATTTCACCATTAGCTAATATGAATTAGTTATGAATTCATAATCCGACTTGTGCTGCCTATGTGGGATATTTGCGATTTTATATACGTTTTAAGGCCATTTATGTTTCAATGAACAACAAAGCTTTACTTATGTTCTTTTAAACAATGTTTTATGAATGTAGATAATAAGTTATTCAAGGATAATAATGCTACGAAAAGGCTACGAATAATTGCCAGTCACATTACACACATTATTATAAGCACCAATTTATCCTAGCTTGGAAGACAAGATCGCTTTTTAATTTTATCAGCATTATGTAATTATCACATAAGTATATAAAGTTTGGATAATTTTATGTATATGTATATCGATTCTTATAACACACATAGGTATGGTAGCAAATTTTTATCATGTGCATTAGTCGTCAGTCTCCATATAATTATGCAAATATTGATTTAAAAGCGTTATTTATTACCATTTAATATATAAAATCTATACGATCGTATAATCAGTTCGATCTCATAATAATCACGAGGTATCGATTTTATTTAATATAATGGATTAGAGCAATATCGAATACTTATACCAAATTGTAATTAGTTGACCTGATGTTACTCTATACTATATGAAATGGAGTGGGAATTATGTACAATTATTATTAACTACAATGTTCAAATTGTAATTCCATACCTTAATTGGTAGTTTAGCTTGGTTCGGTTAATTATCTATAGCCAATCTTGAATGACGTGCTGAATCCCTCTTGGGGCCCAACTTCGACGTATAGCATGGAAATTGTTATCCTGTTCCTAATTTTTTCTTATACGCTGTATAACTGTCCAAATGTTATACATGTTACTTTTTATCGTAATAATCAGGTTAAGGTTATAGTTTCAAGTGTTATTACAGTCAACAGAAATGGTCGAATTATAGATAGAATTTTGTCGAAATATACTCACGAAAGCAAAAGTCTGAATGTAGGCAAATCTTCATGGAAAAAAATAAAGCCATGCAACTAACTTTTGAAGAAATTGATCTACTATCTGTGTTATATATCCTTGATTATAAGTTTTATAATCTACTCTGTCACGAACGATACATTAGACGACTTATTACGTACATTGCGGTTGAGGTTCATTTGTTTAGGTGAGTCTTTTTATACACATAAATACACACGCGTTTTTCATGACGTTATTTTATATTAATTATATTATTTCTCGTTACATAAGAGGCCATCATACATATGCTCTACGATACTGTAAAAGGTTCACGCCCTAACTGGTTTTCAAAACCGAAATCCCAAATCGATGGAAGTACTTAGTTTACAGAGTTTTTTTTATTTGTAGTCCAAAACAAAGGTTTATTCGCAAAGTGCATTGATACAAACATGAGCTTATCCCTCTGTATAAAGCCAAAGCGATGCACTAGCGAACGTCGATGTATTTCAGCTATATTACCGCCGAAATTAAGCTAATGTACTGTTAATCTATACTTATAATAAATCTGTAGAGAGGCCAATTCTGTA